>JANHFL010002768.1:261526-310978 GCA_032468155.1 Oxyrhabdium leporinum | reverse complement strand
CTGTTGACTGAGAATTCCAGGAGTTGCAATTACAACATATTTCAAGGTACCGGATTAAGTATAACTTCAGAGATACTCAGGCTATTCTACAACATATTTTTGAATGTTTTGCTGTTCATAACTTCAGGGTGTTAGTTTTAAATTTTTACAAAACTTTACTACACTTTTATGAACTTATAGTTCTCCTGATGCCTTGGCTGTTTGCTTAGTATGTTTTGTTAACAATACTGTAAAACAACTTTATTTACTATGAAGCAATCTACAGTTGCTTTATAGCTGCTCTTTCCTGATTGATGTTGGTTTTAATTTTGAAGTTATTATTTGTTGAACTAACAAATATCGTATCTTCTGATAAGTGATGAACACATCTTATGTTGTTTTAAGAATATGAAAATCAGTGTTAATAATAAAATACATGGCATACCTAGCCTACATATTAACAGCCTAGGTATTGTTCAGATGCATTTAAAGGGGGGATTATGTTATTTTTTTTCTCCCTCTAGCCCAGCACTTTTTTCCCCATGAAATCATACGTAGAGGATGTTGCATAAATATACAATACATGTTTGTTTATGAGAAGCAGCCAGAGGTTAAATAAAAAGATAGGAAGTTGCACATTCACTGTTTAAAGAAGAAAATACAATGTATGAAAATGTTATGGATTGATGGAGGATGGTTTTCAAGATTAGTAAAGGGTATGGAAAGGTTATAATTTAACCTTAGATTTAACAATTCTTTTTTTAAAAATACCTCATGCCTTTAATTTCTTTAGCTTGTTATTCATATTTACTTACCCTAAGGGGGTAGCCTAATTAGTATGTATATATGTACATTCATTACTTTTGTTTTGAAAGCATACTCTCTAATTAAAGTGGCAGAAGGAGGAGCAGATCCAGAGCAAATCAAGGAAAATACAAGCTTTATATGGGAAAAATTTCAGCAAAAAAAAAGACACTGTTTAAAATTACTAAAGGAAAACAAGTGGGATTTTCATAATGTGTATTGCGAACAGTTATAAAAAAAAACAGGAAAAGGAAGTGGACTGTCTGATCTTAGGGTTGTTTTTTTGTTTGGATTTTTTTTTATCTTTTGGAAATATCTTATAAGAACTTGGCATTCTGTAAAGAAATGATCTTATAGGAGTATGTTCTTGCAGACTTTTTAAGATCTTGGCCAAACTATTGATCTTTATGTGGCATTAGAAGCCTATAATGCCCCCATGGATTTGTAATAAAAATAAAATAGTCTTGGTATCCTAATTTCTGGAAAAAAAGTTTCATCTACTCATTTCCATTACAAGAATAAATATCCTCCATTTATAGGCAGATAATTTTATATTTCTCATTGTGTTGTTTGAATTGACCCCCTCACATGTGTTTCCCCCTTCATATGTAAGTTTCTATCCAGTAGGACAGAGGGACAGAAAATGAGTTGAGGACCATATACAGCCTGTCAACAATCTCTTTTTGTGACTCACGGGGCCCCTTAGGATATGCGGATGTGTGTGTGTTCTTCCTACATTTTGGAGATTTGGAAAGCAAAATACATAGATTATAATTTGCATATACATGTGGTATCCAGCTTATCTCTTAAAACCCATGACTCCCACTCCCTTGCAAAATGGCCGTGGTCCTACGGACATTTGAAGCATAGGCAGTCCTTGATTTATGACCACAAATTGAGCCCAAAATTTCTATTGCTAAGTGAAACAGTTGTTAAGTGAATTTTGCTCCATTTTATGAGCTTCCTTGTCACAGTTGTTAAGCGAAACACTGCAGCTGTTACATTAGTAACACAATTGTTAAGTGAATCTGGCTTCCCCCTTGACTTTGCTTGTCAGAACATCGCAAAAGAGGATCAAATGACCCTGGGATACTGCAACCGTCATAAATATGAACCAGTTGTCAAGCATCCAAATGTAGAGCACGTGACCACGGGAATGCTGCAATGGTCCTAAGTGTGAATAATGGTCATAAGTCACTGTTTTCAGTGGTGTTATAACTTTGAACGGTCACTAAATGAACGGTTGTAAATTGAGGATGACCTGTATAAGGTTTTTATTTTTATCTTTAGGCTTGCCACAGGATGTGCTGATTTTGGGATATGCACTTTAAACCTCTGCTTGTTTAAACAACTCGACAAAATTACGCTGTCTTTATTATGATCTCATTGTGCGATGTGGCATGAAGCACAAGGTGTGAATTAACAATATGGGCCTCTCAGTGTGGATAAAGAAGTGACATGTGCAGATTGCCAAAGGGAAAACTACTTAGTTGTGTGCTTGTATCCACATGAATGAGGTGTGGCTTTGCAAGGGCAGTATATTTGGAATAATTTCATTTGCTGCTTAGCAAAATGAGGACTACAAAGTTGTGACTGACTTATTTGAGCAAATTCATTGTCATTTTGCACTCATTTGACCAACAATTGAAGTGCCTTATCATTAAAAGAATATGCAACTCTTAAAACTGGTAGTACGCTTGTACAATTTGATGCAAAAAAATGAAAACAAAAAAAGTTGTGGTTAGTTTTGTGCAAACCATTGTGGTTTCAGAAGCGGAAGTGATTATCTAGAGCTGGGTTTTATAAAACCAAGTTCACAAAGTCATTAGTGTACTCTTGCTTAAACTGTTTTACCCACTCTTAACCTATGCTAGCATCCTAAACTGATTTTTCTTGGAGGGGAATATACATCAAATACTTGTTGGCATTTCAGTTTATGAGGGAATTATTTGTACATTTCCTATTTTTAGAATATAATTTTTTAGCTTATTTGAAGTGCTTTCATTTGGGAGATGGGAAATGACAAAAGATAGCAGTGTTCCCAGCTATCACAACTTAGAGATTTCCCATGTAGTGTGAACATTTTAAAGTTGTCTGAACTCTTTCTATTATTATTCATTACTGGGGTTTGCCAATTGTTGTTGGCAGGTGTTAGGTAAAAGGAGCAGCTGATATCTTTTTAAGTATTATTTTTATATATGTAGCTAATGCATTGTCTCAGTCCAACTGGACCCAACACAGTTTTCAGTTCCTATAATAAATACTATAATAATATAATTGTACAGCTATAGGAATATAGATCATAATAATAATGTCAATCTAGGATAGAAAAGTATTGATGCTGTTGAAATTTGGTGTTGGAGAAAACACCTGAGAATCCTGTGGACAGCCAAGAAAACAAACAACTAGATCCTCAGACAAATCAACTCAAGATTACCATTTGAAACATAGATGATCATCAAATACATCAAGTATTTGATGTACATTCCCCTGCATGGTTCCTACATGTAATGCTGCTTTGTGGTGGACAAATGAAGGCATAAGCCTCTACCTAGCCTGCCCTTGTTGGCCAGATGCAGCTGCCTCATTGATCATAGCTGCACCTCAGGCCAAAGGTTCTTTCTATGACCCTGGGATGCTTGTGCAATTATTCAATGGATTGTTGATTAAAAGATGAGGTTAAATAAAGCAGCATAGAAATGCTAGTAGTAAAATGTGTGATGGTTTTGTTTTCCCAGAGGTATGCGTACCTGTCCATTTTACCTTCTATCACACGGATATGTGCATGAGGCATGATGGACCCATGGATTCCTAATTCATGGATGAGTAGAAAGCTTTGACAGTGTTACAACAAATAAACTATTTTTAGGTATCTTGTTTCTCTCCTTTGAAAGAGCAACTGATTCTTGAACATTTGTACAATGTATTTGAAAAACTATATCCTTCCTAGAAATCTGAGGTTTGCCCATTTGTTCATATTGCCAAAATGATCTTGATTCCTTGACACTAAAAACTTCCTGATGTGAACCTGAATAGTTTTTACTAATGTTCTGAAGTGTGTCTGATTTATGTTGCACTCAGTATTTAAAAAATATAGGATAGTCTCCATTAATATTGAAAATGTATAGATATGCCAGCTACTGATAAAAATGGTTGAAATTAAGATTATTAGTATATGCACATATACACTTGTATATCTGGACATGTTTTAAAATAACTGATCATTTTGCAAGGTGAGTGTAGTGCAATAACAGAACAAAATAAAATATATGTTTGAGGTACTTTTAATTTTAATCTTTTTGATTTGAGTATCCTTACAATAGGATATAAGGGAATGATATGAGCATCAATATGTGACTTGAGTTGTAATTGACTTAGAAGATAAATAGACCACCGGGAAATGAGATTTTGCCTTTAAAAAGTATATTGATATAATGCCAGGAAGGTTTCAGTATCTCTCGAAAGTCATTGCAATTGAAAGCAATCCTTTAGAATCTTTATTTCCTAAGAAATATTGGGTCCTGCCTTTCTACTGCAGTCCCAGCAATGAAAAAACAATGGTATAAATTAGCCTTTTCTGTTTCTGGAGCTTGTCTATGGTTACTAGTTGCAAGGGAGAAGGGATGGAGTAAGCAGGGTTGCATAAGTACTCTGGAAATTTTACTAATATTAAGATGAAAATAACTGAAAAGATGGCCAAGACTAGAAAAGCATATATTAACTTTTCCATACTATGAAATAAAATGTTATTCATTAAATAGCAAATTGTTGGAATAAGCACATAGCAACTGTTACTGCTGGGCTTAGAGATGTTTTAAAAGTATTCCGTCACTAGAGTTAAGTTAAACCGCAAACTTCCTACTCAAACATTCCATTACTGTTCTTTTTTTCCTTTTGCTATATAGACGTTAACTTCAATTTGATTACTGTGTATGAATTTGTTTATATGTCAGCATATTTGCAATAAACTGTAGACCAGCTAACTGGCAGCAGAGTATTTAACTTTAGAAATCTGAGAAAGTGAGAAAACATTTAGAAATCCATAATGTATATACTGACTCCAAATCATTGGTAACCTGCCCTTAGAATAGTTTTGTAAATTTTGTACAGAGAAAAACCTCCTTGTAAACAGAAGTTCATATAGTATTTTATGATGTATGGTTTACATTCTTATCACATAATTAATGTATAAAGAAGTACATCAAGATTAATATGCTTAGTTATCAAGTGACCAACTGACTTTTGTTTATTTAATGTTAAAGAACACCTGAATACCCTTTGTTTAAGAAATTATATAATCAAGAGTGTTTAGATCTTACGTTTTTATTTCCCACAATATTTGTTTTAACCACTACGTGAAAAAAAGAATTGCACTTACCAGAATTAATGAGGCAATATTGCAGAATTATTCTCTGGTAACAGTGCAACTTTGGAAAAAAGGTAGTTATTTGTACCTCCCAGACTCACTCTTTTATATATCTAGATATCTAGATATATATATGCTTTTTCACACAGAAATTTGTTCTTTTTGGACATCTGCAATATAACACACACCCCTTTTTTTCTGGCTGAGTATGTTCACTTCTACTCTAGTGATAAATTGTATTGAATGTTAGCGTTTAAACTTTTAGACATAAACTTTATTGTCAACATCAAGGTATTGTTTTGCATTTCTCATTAAGAAATTGAATTTCTGTAAACTGTTTAGTATTCTCAGGGTGTTCATATGGTATCACTGATAATAAATCTTACAAAAGGGAAATCTAAGGCTATTTAGTAGCACTGTATTTATTCATTGCCCTTCAAGTGATGAGGCCTCTGTTCCTTGGAGATTTGTCCATATCTGCTGTGCACAGCTCTGAGAATCTGTGCATTTCCCATGCCTGACTTTTTATTTGGGGTAAAGGTCTGTGAATTCCATATAAATATTTACAGTGACTTTGTTGTTATGTCAGAAAGCTCTGATTGGTGAGTTCTTGCAAAGAATAATGTCTCTATTAAACTGAAACAGAGAAGAATAAAGTAGGACTTAAAAACTTAATGGCCATAGGCACCTGTGTAGCCATCTATACCTCCATAGTACTCTTCAAGCTCAGCTTGATTTAAAAAACAAAACAAAACGTAAATCAATAAACAAAAGAGTATTAATTGTGTGACTCTCAAAACCTATAATATAAAAGCAATTTCTTGTGCATAGACATGTACATTTTCTGAAAATCTGAAGCAATGGAGCAAAATGAATTGAGAGAGTTTGGGAAGGGAAGCCATTTTGAGAAAACTTGAAATATATGCAATATTGATTTTAGCACACTTTAGTGATGTAAAGTTACTTTGTGGCATTATCAAATGTACTACACATAAACTGGTTGTTCACAAAGGTATGTTTGATTTATAAAAATTTGAAAGTATGGTTTCTTCAATCTTAAACTAATTGATATAATTTACTTCAAAATATTCTTTATAAATGGAGATACAAGCTGTTGAACTAGGAATATAGCAATTCTTATTTAGCTTAAACAGGCAGGCAAAATTAAATGATTTTTTTTAAAATGGCAATAAAGCTAAATTTATTTACTCATGAATTTCCCTTGTATCAAAGAACACATTTTCAAGTTTCTTAAGATCTTTTGTTATTTATCATGTTCATCAACTCATGTAAATCGAAGATTAGTTTATTTATTAATCTAATGTATATGACTGCCTCTGTACTGAGGTAGAATTCATTTCTGCAAATTTAGAATTTTCTCCTTAATAATTGTTTGATAGATGGCATGACTAGTAAATGGAGTAATTCATGTGTGTTTAGATTTCTGCTAGCTTTGTTTTTAGAGCTGCAGAATGTTTTAAAAGTATTGTTTGCTTTATAGTAAAATCAATATTAAAAAGCAATAGCATTGGTTAGCCCAAATCAGGCATTATCAATAACTTAAAATTTACAAGAGATTTTAATGCTATGGTATTTTAATTATTGTTTATAGGGCCATTGCTTTAAATTGTTTTATGTTACATGTTAAATCTATTGGTAGTATATTTTAAATAATATTTTAACCTGGAAAGACAGGAGGTGTAAGCTTCCTTATCTCTTCTAAAAATGTATGTGCTGCCTATTCCCATTTAAATATCTCAATTTAAAAGGCAAGAAACAAATATTGGCCCCACCTGTGTAATGTCAGGTTCAACTGAAGTTAAGTAACACCATATTTGTTTACAGAGAGGGACCTGAGGTGATTGGATTACTTAATACATAAGAGAAATTTAAAGAATGAGGAACAGATCTTCCAGTATTGGTTTGTGTTTTCCTTCCTCATTGGAGTATCCGTGTCATTCCATGCATCGAAATATTCAGAAATGAACAATACGCTGACACTTACTGACGTATTTTCAGGTGAACTGAAATATAAACAAAAATCCATTATACTGTATAGTAATTGTTTCTAATATCATTTTGGTAACATTATTGGAACAAATTGGATCTTCTACCTTAGCTTGGCATTGACTATGAAAATTGATATTTCTGTTCAAAATGTAATTATATTCTCTCCTAAATTAGGTCTTGTAAAATGTATGAACACTGCAACAAAAAATGCCTATTCTCCCTTTTCTGCATTTGCTAATTACTATTTCTATGTGGGTTTTTTTTAGTTTTCTCATTCCTAATAGAAATGTCTAGCATAATATTGTGACAAAGTGACATTCAGTCAAGCAGCATTCATAGCCCATTGTTGGAACTATGTCACCAGAATAGATTAAGGGAAAGACTTGAGAGGGTCCCCTTTCTGTTCTGTATTTTATTTTCTTCAGTTGCATAGATGCTGGTTAACAGAACTACAGCCATCATATTGCCTAGGGCATGGTTAGAGTCTTGAGAAGATTTACATTAATCAAACAGAAACAGACAGTGTAGCGTGAAGAAATTTCTCTCCTGCCAGCACTGCTCACAATCCTAATTAGGTTTATTGGGGCAGAAAAAGAAAACATGTTCCTCCACTGCTCTCTGTCTTCCCCACGTTGGTTAAGTAAAGTTGCTAACTCCTCTTTGAACTGATCCTTTAACCTTTATTCATTCTCTCTTGGGAGAGGAAGGCCCTGATTCCTGAACATTGTTCCTAATGTGGTTTATAGTTGGCAGGCGTTAATTTCTGAAAGACCTGGCAGAAGGGGAAAGCAGCAGTAGGCAAACAAATAACATGTTCTCGACTGGGAAGCCACGTAAAAATATTCAACAGAGGGAAAAGCAGCATTGGGAGTCTGGCGAAAATCTAGCTGAGCATAGAGTAGAATTGGAGTTATAACCAGGTAAAGCACAGACAGTGAAAAGAAAACATTGTGAAAATAGTATAGTACTGGGAGATGAGCTGTAGCATTAATTGTCATCTTAGTAAATGAGCCATATAGCAAGATAATTAGGAACCCTTTTAAAATAGAAGAAAGCCTTTAGTGATGAAATAATTGTACATTTTTATAATGACAATGAGTGGCTGGAGACATAATAGATTCTCTTTCCTACACATCATTTTGTTCTCTGTTCATGGATCAAGAAAATTAAAATCTTAAGATTGTGAGGGATAAAACCTCAAATGTGAAATTTGTTGAAGTGTTTGTGAAAGTAATACTTTCAGTTTTGATGAAGTGGCGGTACATCCATCTTGTGCCAGAAAAGGGAGAAGTAGCCAGATCTGAAGCTATTACAAACGCTGCATGGTCAATTATAATAGATCAATTCAATTTTATCTAAAAAATAAGATAGCAGAATGCCTGATCTTTCTTTAAAAAGAGAACACATAAAAATACTATAAGGCAAAAAAACTGTGATTCAGTATTCCCTGTTCTAGTGCCTTCTACTTCTGCATTTTGGCTGTTGTACTTCAGTACTCTGGAGACAATTTGAGATAAGTTGTTTCATACCATTTCGTGGCTTTGATATCAGTTATTTTCATGTTTACCTTTTGCTTTGTGCTGAAGCTTCTTTATTTTGATTTTTAATTTAGCTGACCATTCAGGATAAATGAATGCCCAGATATAAAGCATAGTAATCCTTTCTGTTAGGAATATTTGTAGAAGAGCAATATAAATTACTATAATCTGTTTTGCTGCTCTGCTAACACCACAGTACAGTAAATGCTGGGAGGGAAAGCTGATGAAACTCCACCTCCTTTTTCCTGTCTCCCAACTGATTAAAAGCCTTCAGTGATTTTAAAGCATCTCTTTAAAGAAACCATCAAAACCAGATAGCAGGTTTTTGTTTTGTTTTTTAAGATTCGGCTTTTGAGTGGAATGACTTTTCCTGGATATTTTTTTTAAAAACCCAGGTAATCTCCAAGTCTTTGTTTCCTTATATCAGATGCAGTTGAAAAAAAAGGCTGGGAAATAGCTTATCTTGAGAATATATGGCAAGCAATGTGTATAACAGTAGTTGGTATATGTATTCTGTGCAGCTAGGTTATCATTGTGCACTTGCTTTTCTGAGAGATGGTTTCTATTTTGTGAAAGCATATTTTGCTCTCGTTAGCCACTGTTTGAGAACAAAGCTTTTGACAGCCAAGAAAGATGTCTTGCATGGAGGATGCAGACAGCAATTCTGTTCTCTTGATCAGAGATTCTGAGCTGAATGCAAACCATTATCCTGCTTTGTAAGAACTCGCTTGCCAGCTTTTGTGATTTACCCATACGCAAGGCTGGTTAATGTCTCTGGTAGTTATTGTTCAGTGTTAGTAAATGATTATAATGGTATTGAATATCTTATTTGTCTTTAACAACATTGTAAGAGGGAAACGCTGTGTTTAGTAATCAAAGTGGCTAATTTAATAGGAATGAACCAATGGGCTTTTTGGGAAACAAATTTTACATTGTCTGTAATCTATTTTAATTTCACAATTTCAAAATTGGACCAGTGCAGTTTTGCAGTAAACCACTTTGAAATATGATTACTGGCTGGGTTACATTATTGTTGCTTTTTAAAACAAAACAACAACAACACAGTCTGAATTAGGTTGTCTGTGTGTATATTTTATTAGGTTATCCGTTTGTATATTTAATAATATTACCAGTCCAGAATTTGAACAACTAATTTGAAAGATTCTATTGTCAATATATGTCATAATACTGCTGAGACAAGGCTCTGTGATGCTTTGTGACAACATGGGAAGTATCTGTATCCATTTGCAATTATCACAGTTAATGCATGTCTCAGCAGGTGGCAGAACCTCACTCACCTTAGCTCAGAAATATTGGACCTGGTAATCTGGATAGGAGACCACCAGTGAGTACATTCAAGGCTAGACAGGGAAATTGGAAAGAAGTTCCTGTAACTGGACAGTTAGCCAACTGCATCTATACTGTTGCCAAGAAAATTACCTGAATGTTTCCATTAAGTTGTCAGCAATCAAGCTGACTTAAAAGAGACTTCACTTTTATCTTTGCCTGCTAAAGCATCGAAGTGAATTAGATACACTGAGTAGAGGGATGCTATGAACTATTTTTTTTTGAGAGGAAACAGAGGAAGCATATTCTTTCCTAGAAAAACACCATTCCAGTTACTCTTGTCTTTAGGCCACCTCATGTAATCGTTCACTAGATAAGGCATTATAAATCTTCAGCTTACTTTCAATTAGCAACAGCAAAGGTTCTGTATTGCATAAGATGGTCTTTTTTTAGCTTTAGAAGCTTTAGAGCTCAAATAAATTTGAGCTGAGTTACAGATCACATGCTTTTTAAATGTCTGTTCCAGTATCTTCAAGCAAAGCTAGATAGGGTGCCTGTGTCGAATTTTAGAGAAGTGCCACTCGGGGCAGAAAATACAGATCTAAACAGAGCAATGATCTGACTTGATAGGAGCAAGATCTTGGGTATTATTCAAATGAAATAATATGCTCTTTATATCCTACATCTTATGGTTTTAGTCAGGTATTAGTGTAGCAGGATTGTCTTGCTTCTCTTACCTTATCCTCTGTCTTCAAAATCCTCTTTTTGTTTTATTTATAGGTTATTCAAGAGGACACTATACCCTAAGTAATAAAATAGGTAGACTTGAAAACAAGATAAATCAATCTACATTATGGTAAAATTTATATTTTAAAGAAATACCCTTTTTAAAAAGAATTGCTCAGTTTTAAAATTAAGTTTAGCAAAGCACATTGTAATAAATATATTAGGGTTCAATGAAAATATAAATGTTTTAATTAAATCATCCTCTTCCTATATCACAAAACAGTCGACTATCCAGAAATTCTTAGCAGATCTTTTTTCCTTAGGAGTTACTGTAGTAGATCCTGCAGTACAGCTGATCGTAGCAACTAAATTGAAGATGAATGAAATAATCAATAGAATTTTATACTTCATTAATGTAAAGGTTCAGCCTGTTGGTCCAACCATAAAGATTCTCTGCCCTACAAGAGTAATTATATAAAATTATTTTATGAAAGAGAAAGAGTCTGTAATTGTGGTTTATCCTTTGCTTTTAACAGGGTTTTGGATTCTATTTCTCACTCATACTTTTTAAGCTATGGAGGGCCAGTCCTTATTGCTATATGCCTCATGTATTTTAATAAGTGTACTCTTATTTTTTACAATGTAGGGCAGCTTTCTGTGCTTTTACAGCTGGAAGTATAGTAAAAATAGAGACTAGGAATCTCAGAAATTTATTCTGTGAACTTTTGTTGGATTTTAATTTTCAGTAGCATGTTACATAGAAGATGAAAATATTTTGGGTACCAGGGAAATCTAATTGTTGAACTCCTTCAAGTACAGTCTAAATTATCTTAAATGTTCCTTGCATAGATTTGAAGTAGAAGATCTTAATAGCTGTTTAATGATGCAAAGCATGTGAAATGCAGCTAATAGATATAACAATTAAAATTGCTGTAAGCTTATTGGGCTTACTATAGTTATGACTGTGGTAGGTAAAATAAACAGGTGCTTTATATGAAAACTGACTCTTGATCCACCTAGCTCAGTGTTGCCTATTTTTAGATACAGTTCTTTCCCAGCCCCTTCAAAGATGCTCGAAATTTCAAATCTCCTGCATCAAACATAGGTTTTCAGTCCTTGAGTTATAAAGCCTTCCCTTGATTATTTAGATTATCTCTGCATGAAAGTTTATATAGTTCTGTTGTTTTGAAACAAAAGATTCTAGGCAGATCTTACATTAAGCATACTTGAGTTTCAAATTATTAAATGTAAGTGATACATTTATATTCTTTATTTTGTCTTCCAGTTTCTCTAAGTCATAATTACAGAGCCAAACTTGTAGAATTATTTGATTTGTTTAACGTTATTATTAAAATGTTGTTTGCTCCCCAGAGTAGTTGTTTGTGCCACCCATAATCGTCTTCAATGAGATGGGCAACTATACAAACTTTATATATAAAAATAACATACTTTATAGATTCACTTTCTCAAATTGTATTCTCTGTTAATAGAAGAGGGATTTTTCT
The DNA here is from genome assembly GCA_032468155.1 of Oxyrhabdium leporinum. Lineage (NCBI taxonomy): Eukaryota > Metazoa > Chordata > Lepidosauria > Squamata > Cyclocoridae > Oxyrhabdium > Oxyrhabdium leporinum. The sequence continues at coordinate 298,763 of JANHFL010002768.1, read as the reverse complement.
CAATTTAACTTTCTTGTATTGGTTCAAAATTTCAGATTTTGCCCAAAGCAGCCCCATCTTAGTGTCCAGAAAAATGGAACTCTTCAATGCAATGGTGCTTACAAGTTGTTATTTGCAAATTAAGAATAAGTAGGAAAATGGAAGGCAGGTCTGTTTGCTAGGTTTATTATGACTAAAGTGCCGGTAGTTTGCTACCCCGTTTGTAGAATGAGTTATCAATGGATATCTTTGGGAAGAATAGTATTTGGTAGGAGAAATGTTTGGCATTTTTTGTTGTGTTTTAAAAATCCTTTTCCCTAAGCGAGCATACGTTCGGCAGCAAGTTTAGCCTTTGACAACACTCTGGCTCCCACTTACAGTGCAGCACAATGGCTACATTGAGTATAGCTGCTGGGGAAGCCCTCCTTTCCTGCTGATTTTGTAAATGCAGTTCTTTCTCTGTGAAATATCCTGACATCAGCTTTTGGAAAAATCCAAGGACCAGTGTCATGGAACAGTGCTAAAGAGCTTGCTTGAACAAGGACTGAATGGCTAGACTATCGCTGAAACTTTAGTAACTAAACTCTTACAGTTTCACTGTATTTATACTTCAGCTGAGAACCACTTCAGGGTAGTGATTAAAGACACAAGGCTAGAAACTGGGAAGCACTGAGTTTCAGTCCTGGAACCATCTTTGCGAATTTGGTCAGTCTCGTTCTCTCAGCCCTAGGAAGAAGACTGTGGCAAAAACCGCTCCTGAAAATACCACCAAGATAACAGTACAAGCAGTCCTTGCTTAGTGACCAGTCACTTAACTACCAGTTGAAGTTACAATAGTCTAAAAAAATAATAATATTACAACCTATCCTTGAGGTTACAACTGCTCCCCTCCCACAGTCACATGATTGCATTCTGTGTCCTTGACAACCGGCTCACATTTGTGCAACATCCCATGGCCAAAACCACTCATTAGGGGGAATGGATTTGCTTAACAACCACGTAGTTCACTTAACAGCCATGTGATTTTCTTAACGACCGTTGCAACTCTGATTGTCGCAGAAATGGTTCTAAAATCAAGTAAAATGATATGGTGATCCACTTAATAACTGTAACATCTTGACCAGAATTACAGGCTCAACTGCAGTCATTAACTGAGCGCTACTTATACGTTCAGGAGTCAAGACTGGCTCAAATTTTGAAAACAAAACAAAAAAACTTCAGCTGCGTATAATACTTTTTCTGATGTAGACATTAATCCATTACTTAAGGGTTGGCTTCAAAGAAGCCCAATGATGCATTTGATATGGCATTCTATGTATGATAGTGTAGTATATGTTTGAAAAACATACTGTTTTTATAATTTGCCGAGTAAGACCTAATGTTTGAAATGGGCTGAAAAGTTAGTGGAATACGTTGTGCCAGTTTTGAACCCCTTTCAGACATCATATGACAATGTCTCCAGTGTTAGTCCTCCCTGAATAATACTGTACGTGTCCTTTGGATGATTCATACAGTATCAGCTGATGTGGTCATCTCAAGATAATTTGTAAGGATTGTCAGTTGGCTGCCGCTCTGGTTTCCTGTTTTGATAGTCCTGCCTCTCTCTGCTTCTTTAGTTCATTGTTATAAGCAATACAATAGTAATTTCAATTTTTAATTTAGTGCAGTATGAAAAACCTTTTTTACTTTTTGTAAAAATCAGCATCACGTAATTTCAGTGCACTAGAGCTTCCCTTGAATAAATACAAAGCCTCTTTCTAATAGAGTGGGATGTTCACCTATTTTAAAATAGACAGGCCTCTTGTTCAAAACATGCCTGATATAACAGTTGTTGAAAAGAAGAAAGTACGATTCATCTTTGTTGCCATACCAGATGGTGCTCGTGTCGAGGCATTGGGTAAAATTATGAAATACCGGGGCTTGAAGTCGATCTTGAACACTTGTGGGAAAAGAAATTTGTTGTTATACCAATGGTTATTGAGGTTCTTGCAGTGATACCTAAAGGATTTCCTTGATATCTGAAAATATTGAATTTATTGAACCTGAACACCCTAATTTTACATAAAAACAGGCTGCATGGAACTGTCTGTATTCTTAGCTGCTGCCTAAATAATTCTTAGTGTAGTATCATGTTGGAAAGATAGTTTTACTTCCGTGGTAATTTTGGTATAAAACCATATATTCAGCATATCATCATGTTCTATGAAATATCTAATTCATATGAGTAACATGTTTACCCTTATATATATGTTTTGTCTGTTTGATGGCATATTAAAGTTAGTGTTGGCTTTTATTGAATTATACAGAAGAGAGCAGGATTTTGATAAAGGCAGGACATTTCTCTAAATTAATTTCTTATCTTGATCTTTTATGCATATTAAGTTATAACATTTCACAGTGGAAGGGAAATATTCTAAGGTCCCAGTGTCTAAGGAGCGGCAGTGCATAACAGCAATATATCTGATTATTTGTGATTTTCTCTGTCTGTTTCGCTATCATTACTCTATTTGCTCCTCCCTCCCCTTCAGGATGGATGAAGGGAGAGGGGGAAAAATGGGATTGGGGAATCTGGCTTGCGGCCGATAAGGTTCTGAGAATCTATCCCAGAAGCCCTTTGTAAAATTTGTCCTCTTGACATATGCAGCCTCGCTTGGAAGCTAGATTTTCATGTAGAAAAATGAAGACAAAGAATAAGTATGGAAGTCTCAGTAATGCATTTCTGAGTGCTTACCTCTAAACCTAGAAACAAATTTGGTCTAAGTTTTAGTAACACAATTGAAAAATGCTACAAATGCTAATACTAGTTTTATTAGTAAAGTTTTTTAAGCTTTGAAACAAAGCTGCTTAATTGCATTATAATGGTATACAGCTTATAGCCAATTTTCAGTTGAGAGTTTTGTGTCAAGTGAAATGAGTTACTCAATTGTTTTTGTGTGCAACAGATTCTTAAATACTTTTCTAATAGATGCTTTAAATAGCTTAGGATACGGTGTATATTTGTTAAAATCTGTTATGAATTTAGGGGTAAATCAATTATTTTGTAATTGTTTGACTGAACAAATGGCGGAACTATATACTAGAATATTAGTTGTCCTGAAGAATTTAATGATACATTTCATTTTAGGGATTCCAGTAATTTTATCATCATGAGTTATTTCAATAGGTAGAAGAAGTCTTGAGTCTTTTCACGTGGAAGAAAGGAATAGAATATGTAGGTAACAGAAGCACTACCTGAAAGACACCTTTAAAATTGTTGTGGGATAGAATAGAATCCCATGAGCAGATCATGGGGTTAAAATCTTCCATCTTTCTTTAGTTTTTTTTTGTGGGAACCCAAACAACAGTTCAGAATTGGGCATCTTAAAAACAAAGGAATAAAAGTGATTATCCTTAAATCTATTACATGGAGGCTGACATTGATTTCTTGTAATCTGGAAACAATTTATATGATACTAACTATTTTTATTTGTTATTTTACTTTTCAGGTTTCCTCTCAAAAAACCTACAAGGTAAGTTTCTAAGCGTTTGACTTTCTGTAAGAAAGTTCTGGTCCTATCCCATCTTCCAGTAAGCTAATATGGAAGGGTTTGGATATATTTAGCTGCATCCCGCTAACCAGATTGAATTATCAGAGACATAGGAAATGAACCATGGATTCCTGCCTTTGGGTAGATTATTTTCCCGAATAGAAATAATACGGAAAAAGGGCATATATGAATGGGGTTCTTAAAATTAGCTCAGTTTATGTAATGTAGTAAAAATAATGGTTTTGTTCCCCTTTCTGTTTGGCTTTAGGCATGGCAGCATTCTGAGCAGAGAGTCTCCAGCAGACAAGAAGCAGAAGGTCGAGCGCTGCATTAGTGCCCATGATTTTGACCCAACAGGTAGAATTACCTTCACATCCCAAAGAATGCCCAGCTGTTTCTGTTGTCCAGCTTTGGAATTAAAAAGTTGCCTAACCTCTTCTGCTAATATTATATTCAAGGGCAATAACAGGGTTTCTGCATTTTTTTATTTTCCACTTTAATTGCATAATTTTTGTCAGTGGGGTTGCACATTGTTCCTTATTCTTGTGTTTTTGAGTTGTATACTTCTGGAGTTGCATAGTAGATGGGACTTTTGTTTGTTTTAAATCTGCCTAGAAAGTTGAAGGCCAAGGTAGAAAAGTACGCATTAAAGAAGAGAGATTTTTGAAGCCTTATGGGCAGATTATATAACATATCTGTTTTAGTTTTCCCCTCTGTTCTTATTTTGATTCTGCTTGAGACTTTGTGACTGTTCTTCTCTGTTTATTTTAGTTGGAAAACTGTTGTGAACATAGCCTCCTGTAGCACACTATCTGCACTTACAGAGCCCATTGTGACTTCTTTAATCATTAGAAACTTCAGCTTTGAGTGTAAAGCTTCAGGAAACAGATGCATGAAGCCTATCCAACAGTTGTAAACTGCATTAAATTTTACTCATTTGCCTGTGATTATACTCATCTGTATGTGTGTATGTGCGCGCGCACACACACATACACATATACTTCCTTCGAATAGGGATGACAGTATTAGCATTGATAGGCCAATGTTATTGCCTCTCAAGGCCATCTGCTGGGAAACTATGAGAAAGGCTGCTGGAGTAGACAAGCCAGAGGTCTGATTCAGCAGATCATGCTTATTTTCTTAAAGAAAAAACCATATTAGTAGCAATTAGCCCATGTCAGCCAATGTAAATGAGAGATTGCACAAATTTATATTTATTTTGCAGGCTTCTTCTTGATTATGGTGCAGCAGTTTAAAAAGTACAATGTTGCTTAGTTTACCTGTCTTTGGGAATTCCTTTGGGTGGGTCTTGTATTCCATTTTCTCTTCAATACTCGATCTTGCTCTATCGATGACGGAGCTAGATGGATTGTACTGTCTGCTAGTTTGCTTGCCTACGAAACAAATGCTTAGCATTCCTCAGCTCTGGAGCGGAGTGTTTTCTTCTGAGTGAAATTGCGCTCAATTATTTTATATTTCTGTCAACTTTAACTGGACACGTTCATTTTCTTTCTTTTGTTTCCCTGTACTTGTAGACCATCTGTATTGCATTCAGAGTCTAATGCTGTCTTGGAAATTAGTCTGCATGTGAAGGTTCCACCCACCCCAACCTACTAACCCAGACTGACTGCTGTATGCTCCTAACTGTGTGACTGGCTTGCGGGGGAGCCTCTTGGCCCCACATGGTGTGTTGCTTTTCATTTGTGCAATTTAGCTCTTCTGTCTGTTATTCTCCAAGAATTTACCACAGATGAGAATAACTTTGAGGATCACAATGTGTGATACAGGAAGATGTAGAACTATAGAGAAAAAAAAAACATACTGTATGGGGATGAAATGTTTATTCCTTCTCTTTGCTGATAATTTACCAGATGAGATCTTGGGAGGTTTGAATTTTGAAGAATTGGCTACTCCCTGCCTAAGATAATGTAGCATTTCCCCATCTGTAACATTAAAACAAAAACAAAAAACTTCCTTGGAGTTTGACTGTGAGGGTGAATGAAGTGTGATCTTTTTAAGAATTGGGCTTTTAATATAAAAGTAGCTGATATTTCCAAATTTTGCCACATTGGTACAAAGGGACATTAAAAAGAATTGAAATAAGAACAGCTTAAGAAATGAAAGTATATTTATACTTTCATATGTCCCTACAGCATTGTGATTAGAGGTATTCAGGATCCTTTGCCAGTATATCTCCTAAGAAGAGATATCCATGAAGCAACACATCATCATCCCTAGCTATTTCAAGGATGGAGGAAAAAAGTATTTTCCGACTAACCAAGACTTTCTCCCTTTCCCATTGTGGTTGGGATACTTCAAATATTGATTATTTTCTGGGTATCATTGGCAAATGTAGGGCTTTGCATAAAAGGCTGTGCGTTATATTTTTTATATTTATAAAACATATTTCCCAATTCTTTGCTATAGAAAGGAGGGAGCTTGATTATGATGCCTTCTTTTTTTCTGGAACTTTACATTTGATGTTATCTATACAGTCAACTACTATTATTTCACATTCTGATTTCAGATGTTACCATCTCTGTATGCTCATATCTTGTTTGTGTTTTGCATGAATTAACCCAATTGTAGAAATCATTTTTAATGCAGTTTTTCCATGTTGGTCTCCATATTTCCTATATCTTTCTCCTTTTCTCCTGCTTTCGTGCAGATAGCTCCTCCAGGAAGACAAAGTATAGCTCAGAGGAGAGTAGATCCGAGACATATGGTAAGCTGAAGCAGCCACTGTAGCCTTGTGCCTTTGTTCGGTGTGTTCTGTTCAATTGTTCCGTGCCTTTTCCCTGCTATGCATGGCTAACTTTTTGCATCAGGGGAAAGGACTGAGCTTTTAACGTGGCTTAAATGTGCAAGCTTGCTGGTGGATACTAACCTTTGTAGCGAATATTAGATGTTTTTTATATTGTCTTCCAGGATCTAAATGACATCTTTTGTTTGGGTTGGAAAGTTTGAGGAATTGGCACTAACCATTATGTAGGTAAAACAATTTTCTGAAAGTGTGGCGTTGTATAGTCTGCGGAATATGATAGCAGTTTGCTTGAAAAAAAGGGACAGTCTTTTTATTTTTTTTAGCTTCCCGACCAATACTTGTTGTGCAGGTACCTCTTTATCATATGAAATATTTTAAAAATTCCATAGAACTGTAGCATGGAATGGATGACTTTCTAAGTACAATGACATTTCAGTTAATTGCATGTTAGAAACCTTTATAGCCTGCCTTAATTTATTGTCTGCTACTACTTAACCCTATGAATAGTTGGACATAGCTTAAATTGAAACGTCCAAACTGTTAAGATTATTGCTCATGACCAGTTCTGAAAATTTTCCTTGGATTCCCCCCCCCCTTTTCTGTTATAGTGACAGAAAGTTTTCTAAAATAGATACCTCTGTCCCTTTGATTGATAGATATGAAGCACCTGTGGTGGAGGCTGCAGATATACCCATAAAAGAAACCTTAGCCATCTCTTTAAAAACATTAAAAAATAAATAAAAACTGTGTTTGCAACAATGGGTGAGTCTGGTTTTATCAAATTAAAATCCCTTTATGGGGATTTTATATAGTTCCTTTGCAGCTATTTGCACACATTTTTCTACATTCAGAAAAACCATTTACATAACAATTTAAGAAATTGTAATGCAATTGTATTGTACAGAGGTGTAACTACTAGTCTTAGTATTTCCTAATGTACTACTGGGAGAAACCACTGCATAACAAAGTTTTTTTTGTGTGTATGTGAAATAACTAATCTACCTTGTTCATGGGAATATTTAGTATGCATGTTAGAATTTATCTATAGTTTGTTTTCTCTGTTGCATGCTATATCTTGACTTTTCATAAACATATGTATAATAAAGCATGACTTCATAACGCAACCTGTTTCCTGTCAGACTTCCTGCAAAATTTCTATGTTCAGTTACAGTTTAACTATGAAAGCTCCACTCCTTTCTTTGCAGTAGTCATTTGCTTTCCTAGGTTGCTTTCTTCTCTCCCTCTTCTTTCTTGTCTTGAAATCTGTGTGGAAACTTTGCAATATTTGCTTTGGATAGGAGAAGCTATTTAAGAACCTTTCAGCAGAAAATGCTGTGCTTTATATTGCTGATGACTGCAGTCTTTCTGCTTGCTTTTGGACGTTGGGAAAAAAATATCTAAAAGTGTCAAAGGGGATTAAAGGTGTGGCAGTTACCTTTTTGAGGTAGAAACTATTGAAATTCCTTTTCTGAATGAAAGGTCCATAGACCTTGATTGCTGTATGGAAAGATGTAAAGTAAGTAAGGAATACCATTTTAGCGGGGATTTTTTTCCAGTCTTTCTGTTTCTTAACACCTGAAAGGAAGTTTGTTATAGAATGGTTAAATGTTACTTTACTTTATATTCTGAAGAAAGAGAACTACAGCACAATTCTAAGCCTTTATCTTGAATCAGCATTATTTGATAAATATTCTGGTTTGCACCTCAAGAAAAGTAATTTTAGACATTTAAATGCTTCTAGGAAGGCATGTTGAAATCAAGTTATTTACAGAAATTGTAGTTTCCTAACAAAAAAACATACAGATCTTAAATGCAAATATTTTTGACATAAGTATGACTTAGTTTTGCTTTTTAGTTATCAAGGAACAATAATCACCCAGCCATTAAGATTACTATTTATTTCAATCAACTTTACAGCTTTTAAAACACGCTGTTGTGTATGTTAGACACCATTAACACAAAAACTGAGGTTCATAAATCTCTTATACATTCGCTTGCATTACTTTTCAGATAGATACTTTGTGTTACTCCTTTTCATTTATTTAGGTCTTTCTGTATCATAGCTATAAACAATAACTATAAGAAAAATTCTTGGTTCTGCTTTTATAACCACAATATAACATAATATCAAGGCATGAATGAGCAATTTCAGCCAATAGAAGATCTTCATCTGGATCAATACTACTTCCTTTTTTTAAAGACTTTTTGATGTTGTCTTAAATTATATTTGTGAAATTTTCTAGAAAGTGTCACAATTCCAAAACATTTAATCAATAGAGTTTTGGAAACAAAATTAGGAAGATGTTCACAGAAAAATAAACTATTCATGATCATGATTGAAATGGCCAAAAGGTTTTCTAGGAAGATATGTTCTTACTCCTAAGATTTGTCTGTTAGGCAATTTTATGTGTGTAGTGGTTCATTTATTTGGCTTTACTTCTTCTCTGCACCTTAGCTTCAACACCATGTTTTGAGTCAAGGCTAATAATATTTAATTCCTTAAAATTGGAGGTGAAGTGATACTCAAGATTTCTTTTGTTTTTGGATTTTTCAAAATCAGAAATATGACCAATTCTATTCTGTATCAGGCAACTTTGACACTACCTTGATAGCATGGTTAAACCAAGAATACAAACCAGAATAGACTATCCAATTAGCATTCTTTGGGAAATAGTCCATAGATAGCTTGTGCTTGCATTTTTATTCCCCGTATTTTGTTAGAGGTTTTTTAAAAATGAAATTAGTGCACAGTCAGAGGGAAAAAAATGCTTCAGTTCTTCATTATGTGTGAGCAATTGCTTACATACTATAATGAATTTGCAAGCTACTGTATTTATCAAAAATTATTGCTGTATCAAATTTTATTCTTTGGTGTACCCATCATATATATGTTCTAAATAGCTGAATTGATAGAGCTCTGTCCGGTGATATTTGGATGAATGCTTTAATTTTGCTCTAGTATTACATAATTTTGTATTTGGCCAAGTATCCGAGCAATTGGATGCTTTTGCATTTTTCTCCCACTTTCTTATTCAGGTCAATTATTGATAAGACAGCTTCCTAAATATAAAGGCACATTTTAATAAAAAAAATCAATCTGTATCTATTCTATTTTATTATCCATGTAACAATGGACTGTTGCACAAGGTTTACCCAGAGCAAGAGACAAAACATTAAAGTTAATCTTCACTGAGTTTACCTAGTATTTACCTCATTAAATAGAGAAATCCCCTTTACAGTTCTTATAGCCTTCAGCTATTTTATGCCTAATGTTATGACAAAAGAAGCTACACAGTGAGCAATCTGGACACCATATCTAATAAAAAAAAATCCCTTTGTTGTCAGTAGAATCTAGTCAATAAGAACCTATTACCTTGACAATCTTTTCCCACACAGTGGGAAGAGACAGTAAAATAGGCAATTTTCAGTCTGGAATTGGCAATATCTTTAGAGAATCTTTGCATTGGAGAGATGCGATGATATTACCCTGTGATAAGTCTAGCTTGGTTTATAAGAAGTGTTATTAATGAAATAACCAGCTGTCTTGGTAGTTTGTTGCCAAGGTAACACCCTGTGGAACAAATCTAGACCGATGACTTAATTGTCAATTTTAAAGTCATACCAAAACAAAAATCAGGCCCTCAGCTCCTCAACGCAAATGTACCCGAGAATGGGAGTGGGATCAATCACTATCTGCTGAGTCCCATAATTTGTGATTCCCGAATGCATCAAAGTCCTGCTTAATTAGGAGCTTAGTATCAATTAATGAGATACATTCTTGATAATTAAGATTTTTGAATCTGCAGCCGTCACCGAACATTTATGTCACGCACAGAAAGGTATTTGGAGTTGAACACACCAAAGAAGTCCTGAATGCTCTTTTCATTGGTGTAGCCCACATCTGGTTAAAATGATCGGCTTCTCTGAGGAAAAAAAAAAGAAGCAGATTGCATCTCTTGTAATTAAGGTTTTGTGGAAATATAGGTAATATTTTAAAGATGCAAATATCTGAATGAGTACAAAGTGGATCTTCGTGGCATTTAATAGATTAGCAGCTTGACTGATCACTCCTCGCAGTTGAGTGTGCAAGGCTGTAATTTACTTTGTAATAATGAATTGAAAGCATGGTCAGCTTCCACTCCCTGAGAATTTAAATAGCTTATTAGTGGTTACTTTCCTGCTTGTGGAAAAATGTATGAATTGTGCACGTTTGAGTGAATCTTCAGTCATTTTGAGAATAAGACATTTCATCCGTTTTATTTGGAAAGATATGTATGGAATGATTTAATATCAATAGCATTTAGATGTATATACCACTTTACAGCATTCTCTGAGCACTTTATAAATGTCAGCCCTCTTGCCCCCAACAATCTGGGTCCTCATTTGATCGACCTCGGAAGGATGGAAGGCTGAGTCAACTTTGAGCCAGTCGGGATTAAACTCCTGGATATGATCAATGAATATGATCAGTGAGGGGACCTTGGTTCTCTCTGAGCTTGGTTGTTTTCTTGCAGATGTTTCATTACCCAAACTAGGTAACCTAGGCAACAAGCAAGTTCAGAGAGCACCAAGGACCCTGTGCTACAAATATTCTCCTTTATTAATATGATCAATGTATGAAAGTAAACTTCTTGCTAGCTGTACTTCACATAATCAGTACTTGAAAGGCAAGTGCCTTATTTTCTTCTGCCTTCTATCCAAATCTTCCATTTTTATTGTTCTTCCACTTGGTGGGCTTTGAGAAACTTTCACCAGCATAGGATTTTTCTCTGATGCCTACTCTGATGTCTCATTGTTTTTTTTATTTTTTATTTTTTTTCTTGTGCAGGTCTAGTTCAGCGATGCGTTATTATTCAGCGGGATGAAAATGGATTTGGGTTAACAGTCAGTGGTGACAACCCAGTCTTTGTACAGTCTGTCAAAGAAGGTAAGTAGGATGACTCAGGTCCACATTGCCTGTTACCGTTCTATCAGACAAATCTTGCAGTAAGCAGCTGTAATGCATGAAATATAAATGTGGCTCTGTGCTGTAAAAACATGTTTAAGTCACTTTTTGTTCAGTGTGGCCCTTGCACAACAGGAAGGAGTCTGGCAGGACATATTCCAACTAATACATTTTATTAAAAGGGCTGAGTTTTTGTGAGCTGAAGTTCCCAAAAAGCTTACACCTTTTAGTAAAACATGCTAGCTGGAAAAGATGCTACCACACCCTTTCTAATTTTTTGCTAACAAGACTCTTTTTCTACAATATCTTGCACAACTGGAAATGCTAGAAATAATGTATTGAATTCTAAGCAACTGATTCTTCTCTCTAGATGGAGCAGCCATGCGGGCTGGGGTTCAAACTGGTGACCGAATCATTAAGGTAGGATCATTAAGTGCTGGAAGAATAAATTGAAGGAGATGAGAACTAGGAATGCTTCAGTAGTTTTCATCACTGTATATATTTTGCTAAACCTAACCTCTTGGGAACAGTTTGAAATGTAGGCTGTCTGTCTATATTTAGAATTAGCAGTATAAATAAAACCCTTCTTTTGATGTACAGGTGCAGTGAGGGATGTTCATTAAAACTGAATGTTAAGTGGCAAATTATTTTTTTCCAAACAAAAAACAACAACAGGCTTATACTAAAAAGGGGGTTTGGAGACAAAAAGAGGCAGTCTGAGCATAGGTATTTGAGCATCTGAAGTCCATTGGACTTAAGTTGGTGCTTTCCCATCAGTAATAAGTGCCTGTTTCCATCTGCTTTTTAAAATAATGTTGCTTTGTAGGCTGATATAAAAGGCACTAGGTTCCAACTTCATGCCCTCAAAAAGGCTTAAAACCTGAATGACATATACAGGGAAGCAAAGCCAGAATTCCAGTTGATTTTTTTTCTTAACTAGCCCTCAGAATCCCTAAAATTTGGCTGCAGAGTATAGTCTTTTTCTGTTTTACAAACATATGCTCTGTATGCTGATTTTGTTTTTAAAAGAGGTGGCTGAATCTTGGACAATACTTTTTCGTTCACCTTGATATTGGGACAGATTTCCTAATAAGGAGCACGGTGGACGTTAAATCAGCTTTGCTCTGTAGATTAGGAGTTCGGTCATCTAACCCAAGCTGAAAATCAAAATAAGCTCGTTTTGTTATCTTTTGGTAGGTGAATGGAACTCTGGTAACACATTCCAACCATTTGGAGGTGGTTAAGCTGATAAAGTGTAAGTAAATGCTATGCTTAAAATCTTTTAAGAGATTTCAGGAAGAGATGATCAAAGTCAAACTGTCGTGATGTTTTCAAGAATTTGATTTAACAATTGTATTGAAATATCCCATATTTGAAAAACTAAGAGCGTAGTTTTGGAAAACCTTTTCAAGAAAACCTCAAGACTGTTGAATGTATTTTGATTGACAGTTGACTTCCACTGTGCACTGTGTTATCCCACTTTCTATTGTTGTTGTGTTGATCATCCACAATTGATCCAGTTGCCTGTCTTTACTGAGTCCATGTTAGGGCTTTGCTGTTCTGATTCATTGTTCCAGTCCTCTCGGTTCTACGTCCTTCCAGAAGTGCCTTCCTCAGTTTGTCTTAAAGAAGGGGAAGTTTAAATAACAGATTGATTCAAAGCAACCCCTTTTCTGCCCCCACGATTGAAACCGTGGATATCGGTTCAATACCACAACTATAAACGAGCAGAATAAATTTGACATACTTGAATTTATGATCAGGCGGGCAGATTGGATTACTGACACATCTCGGTGATTGTACCAAATTAATCCACTTATGCAACACAGCTGCCTGTCCTTTCTCAAATACCCGTAGAATTCTGCTTCCTTGTGGAGGAAAACTTTCCTTTGTATGTTGCCCTTGATGTCAAGCCATAGTAATCCTTCCGTGGACCCCATTTATACTTCCCAAACAGGAAGTATAAAGCCAGTCTTCCTTGTCTCTCAAATAATGACATTTCATCTTCTTTCTGCAGCGGGTTCCTATGTAGCCCTCACTGTGCAGGGGCGCCCACCTGGGTCGCCCCAGATTCCACTGGCTGATTCTGAGGTGGACCCATCTGCCTTTGGGCATATGTCTCCCATCATGACATCACCTCACTCCCCTGGATCCTATGGAAACACAGAGAGAATTACCAGTCCAGTGCTGATGGGGGTAAGATATTCATTGATTTTGATTAGACTGTATGGCTGGAAAGGGTTCTTTGTCCTATTTTGCGTGTGATTAAGATATCCATTCGAGAACTCATCAGTCTGTTCACTATTTTATGTATCACAGCAGAATCTTTTATATGAAGGTGAGGAAAAGGTGGAACTAGGATAGCACTAGAGTGGGTATTTGCAATTGGTCTGATCTGCTGCTCTGGAAAGATAGATAGTTGAGAGAGAGGGGGAGGTACACACACACACACACACACATATTCATGTTCATGATTTTCTGTTGCAGTAGTAGAGAGAGGAACATATGGGAATGAATTTAGTTGAATCTGATTAAAACTGATTAAAAGATTTGATGTTGTTATGCTTAATAAGGTTGTTAGACTTGTCTGTTGTGGAAAATCTGCTCGAGTTCAGGCAGACTGTGTTTGTAAATGAGAACTGGCCATCTTTTTTTTTAGGAGGAAAATAACATTGTTCACAACCAGAAAGTAGAGATTTTGAGGAAGATGCTGCAGAAAGAACAGGAACGACTACAGGTACCAAAAAGGAAATTTATGAAAAAGTCGGGAGTGGCCATTTCACCTAACGTAATACTCTACGTTCTGGTTGCAAAATAGAAAATGCTCTTGGTAAGAAACAAGAAACGTTTGGGAGGTGGAATGACTTGGTGAAATTCCTTGTTCAAATTGGTAGAATGGCTGTTCCCTTTAAGCCAAGATTGGGGAGTCTACCACCTAAATAGCACAGCTGTAATCAGCCCCATTTAGAAACCGGTTTCCCATCCGGTCTTAGATTCAATCTGTCTTGAGTATTAGAGGAATGAGTGCTACATCTCGGCTGTCTTCCTTGGGAGGCCCAGTTCTAATTTCACGGCTGGCCCAGCCGTTGTATGAAAGCTGGTGGGGCTTTCCTAGGACTTTCCAACCTGGTCCCCAAAACCATGAGCCAGGGAGCCACGACGACGACGATTCCTCTAATCCTCGAACCCTTTCAGTTCCTGCAGGAAGACTACGGCCGTGCTCCGGCTCCCCGACTGCTCAAAGAAATCCAGGAAGCCAAGAAGCATATCCCTCAGCTGCAGGAGCAGTTGTCCAAAGCAACAGGCTCTTCTCAGGTAGTAGGAATCGGAAGGTTTCACGGTCCCAATCTGGGCTGCCTTAGCTGGGAATGCTGGGGGAGAACGAGCTGTTCCCATCCACGCCTTGCAGCATTTCTCAAAAGCCCACTTGATCTTCCAGGGGTAGCAAATCAAAGGATGCACAAAGAAATGCCAGCACTGACTTCTGATTTAGCTCGTAGAAACTGGTTTTGATAGGGAGAGCGTTGTATGCAGAAATTAAAGCCTTGCGATAACAAATTACACACTTGCCACTTTGCTAAGAGAGTCTGGTTGGGGAGTACTTACGCTGTAGTTGCAGGTAGATGTCTCTGCTTTTATCTCTTGGTGCATCCCTTAAATTATGAAGAAGCTGAGGGGTTATTATTTCTTTTGCTTGCTTGTTTACAAATAATTAAACAGTTCTCTAAGTAGGTGGCCCTGCCAAGTATCTTACCCAGTCACCTGCAGCGGACTGTTCAAATGTTTTATTAAGGTATCTGCTGTTTCTTAACCTCCTTTTTGTCCATTTTCAGGAGATCGTTTTGTCTTCCAAATCTGTATCCGAATCTTTGCAGATCACCGAGGTAGAAGCTGAGAGGGGGGATGGACCAAACAGAGGAGACTGTCATTTTGGGGATGGCCCCCAGGTGAATGACACAGCAGAGGTGAGTTCTTGACTGAGAAAAACAAAACAAAACATTTTATCAGTGAGATATGGCAAAGCTCGGTGTCTCTCCTCCCCTAAAAGGAGGGAGATTCTAGCACAGGTAATCCTCCATTTAACATCACAATTGGGACCAGAGTTTCCATTGCTAAACAAGGCTGTTATTAAATGAGTCACACCTAGTTTTACAACCTTCTTTGTCATGGTTATTAAGCAATTAATAACAGTTAAGGGAATCATGCAGTCATTAAATGAATCCCGGCTTCCCCTATTGAGCTGGCTTGTCAGAAGCCAGCTGGGAAGATCCCAAATGGCAGCCACATGACCCTGGCAGGCTCTAGGCATTGTAAATGCATGCTGGTTGCCAAGCATTCGAATCTGGATCACATGACATAGGAATACTGTGACAATTGTAAGTGCGAAGACCAGTTGTAGGTCACTTTCAGTTGTAGGTTACTTTTTTGTGGGAACCAGTGCTAAGTGACTGGTTGGGGACCATCTAGATGCAGAATGCTGTTACGTTTATTTATTTTGTTATATTCTCTGCCCCGACGGTAAGAAGGTAGAAATGTTTACAGATTGCAAAACAACTTCCTGATTGAGCTGAAATTTCCTGTTTGTCCTCACAACAGCAACCCTATATTTGTGACATTTTATTCTCCTCACCCTCCTCCTTCCCCTTCTCGACTGTTACATTTAAAAAAAAAAAAATTTTTTTTGTGGCAACTCTCTTATCTCCAGATGTAATTATTAGTAGCTAACAGTAGTTCAGAAAAACCTGGATGTATACAGTCTCTGTCAGAAAGCATTTTTGGAGGGTTGAAAATTGGGTTTTGCTTTGCCACCATTCATCCTTTATCAAGGGATTTTTGTAACGCACTGGTTAATATTTCTTGAAAACTTTTGAAAATTCGCTGACAGAAAATTGTAACCTCATAAAAGGATCTGAATCAACGGATCTAGCCTAGTTTCCTATCTTTGGACATTCCTTCTGACTGGAGTGAGGCAAACCTTTGACCTGGGTTCAGGGGATGGGTCAAAAGCTGTTGACCCGGTCCTGAAAACGCTGGAGATAACCGACAAGACTAAAGTGTGGCAGTAGTCAGACTCTGTGCACAAGTAAAACCCCATGTTAGTTCTATGAAGCTTCCAGGCACAAGAACTTATGCCTTCCCCAAAATACGAACTGTGGAATGAGCATGACATAAACTCACATTGGTTACATTCCTGCCCTTTGTGTGTGGGCTTCCTGCCACTACAATTGACTGGTTAACTTAGTGTGGTCTTTCCACTGGCCCACACCCATGAATTGCAGTGGTTCTGTTGTGGGGCAATAATTCTTGCGAACCAAAGCTGTTTATTGCCACTGTGAAGGTTAAAATCGGCATTGTGGTGCTTACTAATAGCATCAAACTGGATAACAGTCATCTGGTAGAGTCTGACTGGAGATCTTGAATCCACTCTGGCAAAAGAAAACATGATTCCAGGTATTTTGTGAGCTGGTTTTGGATTCTTATTCCCTTAGAGAATCATTGAGCCTCACGATTTGAGATTGTGTTTCAAAGGGAACCGGAATATTATTAGAAGGCGCTATTTTTTTAATGCCTCGTACAGAATTAAAAGCAGTCAGAGAAGACATTGAAATTAGAATTATCAACATTGGGCATGTACGCAGTGGAACATGCAAAAGCAAGGTTAAATGAAAGCATCTAACAATAGATATCCCAAATCTGTTTGTTTTTTTTTAAATTAGTCTCCTACATCCTGTTTAAATTGTAGCTGATCTTTTATTGGCTCCTGCTTTTCAACATAGTAAACACTGAGAAGAGTGTTCTTTCACTTCTTCTTCTCTTCCTCCTCAGAGTCCTCGCAGTGTCTTGAAAGAGCAGAGCTATCTGGATGACAGCCCAGAGAAGGCTGAGACTCATGAAACAGTAAGAGTACCATGAATATTCTGATATACATTTCTGCACTAGCCATGGACAAACTTTGTGTTCTTTCTTGCTCTTTCTCTTCTTGAGGTGCCACTGGATTTTGGACCTTGTAGATGTATGCTCAACTTTTAATTAGGCTTTTATAAATTTAGACTGCTCAGAGATTTCAGAAATCCACCTCACTGTTTTTTCTTGATTGAATACTTCCATCTGCTAAGATTTTGTAGTTGGCAGTGCAACTTTCTCATGACAGTTTATGGCTCCTCGGCATTTGCTTATCTGCAGGCATTTTCAGGTTCTGTTTCTAGCACTTCTGTCCCTGGTGGCAAAGCTGGGAGAGATGTCTGCCTCTTACCCTACAGAGGGTCTCCCAGTCTGTTAATTTTAAGTATAGGTGAGAGATAGATTAATGTTGTTAGTCTGTATGTACGCTTGGCCAGCAACTATTCCATTATATCTGTGATCTGAATGCCTAACTTGGTAGGCAGGCATTTTTACAACAATGCACAAAGTTTGCAGGCTCCAATCCAGGGGTGTCCGACCTTGGCAGCACAGCTGGCTGGGGAATTCTGGGAGCTGAAGTCCACAAGTCTTAGAGTTGCCAAGATTGGACATCCCTGCTCTGGTCTATTTTCTCTGGAGTGCCCTTGATCTGAAGAGGCGAAGGCAGTAGCCATGCTTGACCAGTTCTGCCTTGACATTAAGGAAGTGAATGTATATCTTTCCTCTGAGGAAAGAGAGCCTGCAGTCCTGGAAGCTTCAAAGACATGCAGATATTGACCTCACAGTATTATGTCAAGAAGCGTCGGCTGTGATAGAAACACACCATGTAATTCTGTACTGCAAACATTCCTTCAACAGGCCTTTTAGCTCGAGTTTTCACCACCTCTAAAAGTCCACCACGTCTGGCCAAAACACCTGTTTTTCTTAAGCAAAGAAAGTTTGTTTTTCCCATGGTTCTGTAGTTGGTTGGGGAGGGTTTATTACTGGACTGGCATGGCGGTGTTCCACATACCAGTTTTTAATTTACTTAGCAGATGTGTATCCTGTTTTCCAAAGTCCTCAAAATCAGATGACAACGTTTATAAGCGTATCACAGATTCAGCAAGAATCACACACTGCAAACACAACAGAGCAGCCAGCTCTATTAAAATGGGACCTGACATCTGACTTTTTTTCTTCCTTACAGGGCAGTTTGGGTTAATGGCTCCACAGTAGGGAGGGAGCAATCCAGCTGGAAAGGATGTAGGCCCCCAATGTTTTCTTTGCCTCCTCCCTCCCTCAAATTCCACGGCCTTTTTCCCCTTTCTTTCTGGGCAGTCTTCACTCCTCCATATAACAGTACTTCAGTGAAAGTACCAGCTTCTGTAGTGGCTCAAATATTTGGTTTAAGGGCAGGCTGTGCAGCTGTTTAACAAAAGCTATCTTTAATTTCGGTAGCTGATTGCGTCATTTGGTTTAATGAACAGTAGCGGTTTTGATAGAAGACTTCGTTTTTATTTGATCGGATTATTTTATATAGGTGCTCACAATATGTACAGTGTACTGAAACCAAGAAGTATAATGCATATCCACAACGGCTTTCTAAAAAAATCTTTCCTTCTAGCGTATAGAACTGTCGGGAAAATGCCCTTGTAATACTCACACACACTGAAATAGAAACTACACTGATTTCTTTTCTCTGACAATGCCAGGATTCTCCATCCAGCCTTGGAAGCCCTTCCTCTCGTGTGGCACCTCCAATCATAGGAGCAGAAGACGATGACTTTGATGGTGAACAAGAACAGGTAGGAACTTAGCCTGCCATCCATAGCAGCAAAGCTGTCATGCGATTACTTTTTTCAGCTTAACTTATCCGACCTTACTACCACCATCGCCACCCTGGCACCCCCAAATTTGGATAGAGGGTTAATTTTAAGGAAATTCTGTTGGCGTTTGTTGAAAGATATACTGATATGTTTCCAGTAACGATTTCAATTTTCGAAAGGGTTTGTGAAAGCAGTTTTGTATACTCACTTGTAATCTTAGTACTTTATACTGATTACAAAGTATAGAATTATAATATTTATCAATATAAAGTACCTTACCTTAGTTTAGTACCTAAACTGTCTTATCTGGTTTGAATTTTGGCAGCAGCATATAAGAACTTCTTTCTCATTACATATACTTTTGGCTCTCTGGAGATTCATAAGGGAGTCTGAGAGAAAGAGGTTTGTAGTTTAAAATATTAGGATGAGAATAACAGGATGGAGGTTTTATGTTGAGTGTATGATGGAAGAAACATGAACCTTGGAGTGCTCATTCTGAAAATGTCCATGCTGTCTCTACAGATCAACGGGCAGTGTAGCTGTTTCCAGAATATAGAGCTACTGAAATCACGTCCCGCTCACCTGGCTGTCTTTTTACATCATGTCATCTCCCAGTTTGACCCCGCTTCTTTGGTAAGATGCCGGTTTACAACTCATTTTTCTGTTATGGATCAGATGGGTTCTGAATTCCCATTCAGCCTAGATATATCTTTCCCCATTTGTCACCTCCCAGCTGTGTTGAACCAATTCCAATTACACCTCAGCCTCTACAATCTATCAGGCAATTCAACAGATGTGGAGGATGTCAGTTTGAGGAAGGCCGACATCGATTGAGTGGGGGACAACTCTGTTTTGTTCTGATACTGTAAATGTTGTGCTTGGTCACAGATGTGAATGCCCGAGGGGAAAAAATGTCATTTTCTAGCCCTTTGAGAAAAGTTCATCCCTGTGAAAAATCTCTTTAAAACCCGAAAGAAGCATTGATAGGTAGAATTAAGTTTCACTCAATTTTGATCATTTACTATACTCTCGTTTTCTGTTCATGTAGCTCTGTTACCTCTTTGCGGACCTGTACAAACAAACAAATTCCAAAGAGACTCGTCGAGTGTTTGCTGAATTTAATCAGTTTTTTCTGGATCGAGCTGCAGTAAGTTCCAAACACATACAGAAAACCTACAGATCACACATTCTTGTTTTAATCTTCTGTTCCTTGTTTTGATGGGCTTGGAGCCTTTGAAATTAGATCATCCTCTTTGTAACTCTTTGTAACTCTTTGTAACTCTTTGTAACTCTTTGTGCTTTGTAAATCTTTCTTTTTTGTTTGTTTGGGGTTTTTTTGGCCAAATCACCCATGTTTTGAAGGTAGATTCCATTTTGTTTTTACATCCAGGGAAATTGATACAGGTAATCCTTGACTTTAACCAAATTCATTTAATGACTGTTTGAAGTTACCATGGCACCGGAAAAAGTGACTTATGACCTGTTTCCACACCTAATGACCATTGCAGCATCCCCATGGCCACATGATAAAAAAACTGGATGCTTAGCAACTGGCATGGACTTACGACATTGGCCTGGTCATGTGATTGCCATTTGCAACCTTCCAGCTGGCTTCTAGGAGGCAAAGTCAGTGGAGGAAGCCAGATTCGCTTAATGACCACATGATTCACTAAACAACCCTGGTGATTCGCTTAGCAACTGTGACAAAAAAGGTCATTAAATGGGACAACTCACTTAAGAACTGCCTTGCCTGGCAATAGAAATTTTGGGCTCCGTTGTGGATGTAAGTCGAGGACTACCTGTCTGGGAAAAGGTTCTATGTATGTTACTATGTATGTACATGGATCTTGGAATCATGTACACTCAGTGGAAATCAGGAGGTAGAAGAATATTCTCAGAATTAGCCAAAGGAAGAATTTTCTTTACATTTTTATCTTTCATTTTTGCAGAACCTAAAAGTCCCAGTTCCAGATGAAATTGCAAGTGATTTAGGTAAGATTATTGAAAACAATGTAGATAAGATTGTTTTAGAACTAGGACATGTAATGCTTTTTGAGAAATTCCAGTGAATTTTGTATCCATGTAGTGTCCCATGTAATGTGTAAGGATTATTCTCTGTACTATTCATGTTGGCTTGTATTTCTGTCATGGATTGCACCAGTAGAGGCCAAACTAATTTCGTTGCATACCTGATGTACAATGACAATAAAGGCAATTATTATTATTTTTGATATCAACAGGTGTAATTTGGGAGGCAGGAAAAATTGTATTTGAGTGACTTCAGCCCTCAGTGGGGAGCTAAAGGTTTCAGTCATTAGATAGAAAAAAAAAATCTGTGCTGCGGAAATAAAGGCCCAAAAAAAATCAGCTAAATACTTGGTTCTAAATAAAATGGATTTCCCCCTTTATCTGCAGAAAAGAGAAGGCTGGAATTAATTCCTGAAGAATTGCACCGCCACTGTATTCAAGCTATGCAAGAAAAAGTGTTTCTTGAAGTACAAAAGCACCTTGAAGATTTTAGGTACACGTTGTTTATTGGTTGAATTTTGTGCAAACCTTGAAGTTTAGTTATTGTTTATTTGTAGTGTTTTAGGGAATACTTCCTGCAAAGTATCCATCTTCATTTTGAGGATTTCATTTTTTTGGGAAATTAATGTAACTCAGTACATGCTGCAGTCCTAAATATGGTCAGGCTTCCAAGCAGCCAAATTCTAATTATATGACCATAGGACTACTACACTGGCTGTTACTTTGAGGATTGGTTGTAACTACTGGTTTTTCAATGCCACCATAACTTCAAAGAGTCACCGAACGGTTGTTAAGTGAGGACTGCCTGTCTTCTTTTCACAGAAGATAATGCCTAACGTGTTCTTTTTAACTGATTGGATTCAGCGAGATACCAAAGGCGTATTTAAGGAAAACCTGCTGCGTCTTTGGCCCGCTTGCTTACAGTCCTGGAGGTGAGCCTCCCTTGCTTCCTTTCTGGGGCCCACAACGGTTTCTCGCTTTTCGTTCGGTGCCTTTAGACAGAAACGCAGCATGGGTCTCACGCTGGCCGAAGGAGAACTGATCAGGCTGGACGCCGAACGCGTTCGGGACCGGATGACCTTAGAGAAGGAGAGAGCCTGCGCAGAGCAAATCCTGACTAAAATTGAAGACGTGCTGTAAGTATGCCTTGAGGCAGCCACAATCTTTTAGCTGCCCTCTGCAGAGAAGGGAGCTCGGTGAGGAAGGAAATTACAGCATCTTTCCCCAGAGTTGAATTTTAGAGGTAGATGCTACACTCAGACCACGGCGTTCTGTTTTAGCTGTTAATCCGGCTCGTAAAAATGGAGCTGGGGCCCAGCAATATTTAATCATTTCTGTGGATGAATTGTTGCAAAGCAGAGCCTATGTTTTGCAGAGGAAAAGAGGGCTGGGCAAACCATAAGATTAGTGGTATGCCTGTTAATTGCAACTAGCTCTGGTAGTTGCATTCAAGTGCAAGGTATACCTTAGATTATCCAATCTTGGTTCCTTTGGGGACTTCTTGCTGACAATGTTCAAGAACAGAATGTAGAATTTTTCTGCCCTCTACATCTGATAGCTGTTCCATTTATCGTTTAGCCCTCTGGCCATATTACTCTAGTACTATAACAGTTTGGGTTCAAGCACAAGCCAGTCTTTGCCAGTCTAAACAAAAGTGAATATCGAACATTGAAACTGTCGTTTTTTAAAAAATTTTGTCTCTTTCCTCTGTAGGATGTCATCTCAGCCTATAGAGGAGGATAAGAGGTAATTAAACCCTGGTTACAATCATATCTTAAATCTTTCCATTCTAGTTTATATGTGCTGAACTGGTGGAGCCCTCTGTTGGCTGCTTAGGCAAATTACAGTTATTTTCTGTATATTCTTCTCTCTTACACTCCTTTACATCAATACAGTACAATCCAACAGGACCTGGGTCTATATAATAACAGGCAAGGGACCTTTCACACCCATTTTAGCCCACATCCTACTTTAAGAGAAATGGCAGTGACTGGATTTAAAACTACATGCCTCCCTTTAGTTTGGGTTTAATGAGTATTATAATTGCAGGTATTCAGTGAAGTTGGCAGTTCAATACTTTTTGGATCACATAAGCTTTCTTTCAATTATTATTATTAATCCCCACTTAACAATTTCAGGATAATAATGGTGTTGATTATTTCACTAATAAGATAATAGAAATGTTGGAGACATAATCATCTGTAGGTAGCTCTTCACATCTTCCTATGAGTCATAATATAAATTGCTGTCAGTGTCAGAAAACTATATTGAAAAAGAGAGAAGCTCATTTGCCATCCCATCATTGAAGTAACTTGAGGTTGTTTTCCCGTTCTTCTGTTTGGTCTCATCTATAGTTCAGCTATACAGTATGTTGTTCTCACCTACATGAAGCACCTTGGTGTAAGAGTCAAAGAACCCCGGAACCTAGACCAAAAACGGGGACGGATTGGATTCCTGCCAAAGATAAAGGTAAAGTGGATATTTTTTTAAAAAAAACAGAATTTCTGTCCAGGTGCCTGTTTGGCAAATTGATATGTAACGGTTTTCATAACATGATGTTAACAAAGCACAACTGTGATGTTTAGTAGTACCGTATGTCTCTTGACACTTTGAGCCTATTTGCAAAAGCCTTAGAAAAATTGTATCTAGTAGAAAATAGAGACTCTGTATCTGATGTTGGGACAAAGTAGAGTATATCCTATGTACAGTCACTTTAATTAGCCACACTAGTGGAAAATCAGAATTAAGCATTATGTACATCTTTATTGCATGGACTGAATTAGTGAATTAGGTCTTGTACCAGAAACTGAATTTCTTAATTAAGGACATCAGTACAATGTTGTAGAGCAGCTTCCTTTTAATAGGACCTGCTAAGGAAATTCCAGTGAATTGTTCCCTTTCATGGAACTCTGCAATTTTCTGCTTTGAGCACTAAATGTTCTAAGAGACCATGCATTGATTTGTGTTGGTCTCTTGTTAGTCTTTGCACAGCAGTTTGTTTCCATCTTGAAGGTGCAAGATCATTTGGTAAATCTGAATTACAGAATAACTAAAACTTTCTTTTTAAATCAGGCATGTCCAACCCATGGCCCAAAGGCCATATGCAGCTTGGACAGCTACTAATGTGGCCCCACAGGATTGTAAACTTCTAACATTATTATGTGATTTTTAGCAATAATAATAGAAGTTAATTATATTTTTTTAGATATGGCCCAAGACAATTCCTCTTCACTCAGTGTGGCCCAGGCAAGCCAAAATATTGGACACCCATGTTTTATATGGTTGCATGAGAAGACACTTTTGACAAGAATTATTTCTTTGTTTCCTTTTCAACTGCAGCAAAGTATGAAGAAAGATAAGGAAGGGGATGAAAAGAAGAGGAGAGTCTTCCCAAATATCCTGGGACCTCCAAGGAGGCCGAGCCGCCATGACAGCTATGCAAGTATGTCAACTGAAGATACACATATTTTGGTTTTCTCCCTAATTTGATCATAGTGTCCTGAAGCTAGACTACGGTGGATGTATTTTTCAGGTTTCAGGGGAGAGTAAATTTTCTGCATTGCTGATTACTCCTTATTCACCCAGTAGGCAGAGCCATGGAGATGCAAAAACAACGCCATCCAAAGCACTTACCCTCATCGTCTTCGGTCAGTCCGGAACCGCCAGATTTGGTCAGGATGCGTCAAAGTGGGACCAGTGATGGCATGGATTCAGCCTTCCAGCCTGCTAACTTTGTGTCTCCAGCAGCTTCCGGAACATTCCCATCTCAGGAAGGGAGCAAAGATGGCGAAACAGGTAAATCGACATCATTGTCAAAAACTGCACTAAAGCCTCTCTTCATTTTCAAGTTGCAGGAGGAAGGAAAACATTCCATTGTCAAATCAGGTCACTGTCATTTTATAGGTTTCTGACTGTTGAAAGGCCACTTGTCTCATTCGAGAGATGATGTGGTCCTAGGAAAAATAGATGGCAGAAATAGCGGAAAACACTTTAGAAAGTGGGTGGCTTTAGATGTTTACTACAGCTCTGCCTTATTGATTTGTTGTGTGCTTATATTTAGGGCCAAAACAAGTTGGAGAAGCAATTAATTCCGGTGATTCTGTGGATGGCGCACCTTGTACACCTAGCATCATATTTGATTTTCCATCTCCTCCCCTGGACCATTTGCAAGAAGAAGAAGGAGAAGTTGATAGGCAAGTCTTAACCTCAAACTTAAGCGGCAACTCTTGTAATTTAGAGATACGACGTCTCTTTTTAGGACAAGAGAGATGACGGCCTAGATGTTCACCTCAATTGTCGATCACTGTTTTTCGTCTTTTATAACTGTGCTCCTGGTTGGTATGAAGTTCATCTTGAACTACTATTGAATCTCTGTCTAAAGTGATCAATTTAAAAAAAAAAACACTGTATCAAGTAATGTTTTCATAAAAGTTTGGTTTCCTTTCCAGGTTAGGAGAATCAGGGACTCCAAAATCTTTCCGCAAGTGAGTACAAGCATACATGTGTTTAAATTAGATTTGGCAGCAGTTGCTTATATTAGTCTGACTGTAGCGGAAGAAAGAAAAATCCCATAAACTATCAGCTTCTTTATTGACTTTGGAGAGAGACAGGTAGAAATCCAAATACATTCATATAAAGTTTTCCTGTGAAACGTAGATAGGGTGTAGAGCAAGCGGATCCTCATTAAAATTTAATTAGCTGTTACGTTGTCTTTGGGAAATATGACTTTCCCCTTTTTGCTGAGCTACAACCTTGTGGCTTGCTCCACCTAAAATATAAAAAGAAAACACTGAGGATACAATGCAAAGCTTGCTTAGACATCATTTCTAACTCTAAGGCAAGTTTTAGTCACCAAGGACCCCGGCTATGTTGTTTGTTTGTTGGTTTTTCTTACTCTTCCCACAAAGTGCCTTGCTAAATTTAAAGAGGCCTCTTTGCTTTCCCTCTTCCTAGGGTGGACAGTGTGAGTGCAGGGGACGTCCAGAGTGAAGATGAGCTCTTCGATTTCGACATGGAGACCGACCAGCCCAACTGGCAACAGCTGGTGAGCCGTGAAGTGTTGCTTGGCTTGAAACCATCTGAAATTAAACGCCAGGAAGTGATTAATGGTGAGTTTAATGGAGGGAGGGAGGGAGAACCAGAGCAATTCCTTGCTTGGTTGTTTTGTTGTTTTCGGTAACCAAGGTGCTATGTCCACCCCCAAATTTCAACATTGGCTTTCAGTCACATTGTCCAGAGGAAGATTCCTAGGAAGATGAGAGGGAGGTTGGCCTGCCATAGTTCTGAAGGCAGTGCCAATTGTGTTAATTTGGGGCAGGAAAAGAAAGCTAGAGTGTGTAATTTAGATTCTTCTTTATCTGAAAGGGTTGGTTTCTTCCCTTGTTCAGCAGTTGTTACCCTCCTAACAGTATTCTGAAGGTGTTCTTTATCTGAAGAACATCACAATTGCTCTTATTTGTTGTCCTTCTTTCCAGAATTATTCTATACTGAACGTGCTCATGTCCGTAAGCTGAAAGTCCTGGATCACTTGTTCTATCAGCGGGTGTCCCGCGAAGGGATTCTGACAGCTCCTGACCTGCGGAAAATATTTTCGAACCTGGAGGATATCCTCCAGCTTCACAGTGAGTGAGGCTACCTGGCTGCTGGGTTAACAAAGCATTTATCAGAATGACTAATCCAGAAGGCTTCATCGAGGGTGCGACATCTAAGGCATGAGGGTCTGCCTGGAGGTTTTAGGGCCTCAGATTGTGCTGCATAGCTGCCTGTATGTGTGAGAAAAGGTTTTGTTAGGCTGCTAGACTAGAATGATGCTTGAATACATGCTTAATGCAAGATTCTTATCCTGTCTCGGACTTTAAATGAATTCACTCTGTGAGTCAATCACTTATAAAAGCTATTGGACAAAAAGGGTGTATATTAAATAGAGGTGGAACAGAGGAGGAGGAGGAAGATTTTGTGGGGCTGATTATTTTTGATTCCTCATAAATATTTTCCCAAAAATAACCCCACAGAAGATTGTTCCCTTCTACCACACTGAACAGCAAAACAACTTAATACATATTGTGTTGTATTATATTATATTATACTATACAGAGAGCTATCTTGGTTTAGTTGTTAAAATACCAGGCTAGAAATCAGGAGACTGAGTTTTATCCTGCCTTAGGCATGAAAGCCAGATGGGTATCTTTGGGTCAGTCATTTTCTCAGCTCACAATGTCAGGTTTGGCTACCAAGCTGATCAGTCAATGTCTGTCCCAACCAATGGATCAACCAAGTGTTGTTCTGAAAACAAAAGGTATCCTGCATTGCAGAAAAATGCAGGAAACAAACAAACAAACAAACCGTAAGTGGCTGGTTGTTATAACCACTCAGAAGTTGATCCTGAACTAACCAGGGGGTGGTTAAGTATCATTGGTTTCAGGCAGTTGCTTGGGTTTTTCCCAAATCTCTCTCCTTCTTTCTTTTTCTTTGATACTTAGCTGGACTGAATGAGCAGATGAAAGCAGTGAGGAAAAGAAACGAGACATCTGTAATTGATCAAATTGGAGAAGATTTGTTAACTTGGGTAAACTAAATGTTTGTGTGTGTGCATGTGGGAAAAAACACAACTTTGGGGTTTTTTTTCCCTGAGAATTGAAATGTTTGAGAAATAAAAGATCAGCTGAGCTGTAACTGTTTATCTTGTCCAGAAATCTGTTATCTGAAACTTCCATTCTGGGAGAATTAAATAAAAGGGCAGTATTAAAATAAGAAGGTTTGGCAACATGGGGTATGTATTTGCTTCCGCTAAGAAATATCTAGCAGAGTAACTTTTTATATAATTAACACGTGAATAAGATAATTTAGCTTAAAGGTCACCATACCTCCTAAAGAAAAAAGAGGAGTTCTTATCCTCTAAAAGTTGTTCACAAAGTCAAGAGAGTGTAAAACGTGGAAGTGATAGGAACACAAAGTTATTAAACATCTTGGAGAGTTTCAGGCTGTAAGTTCTTACTTTAGGTTTTGGGAGTCAAGTAAACATTAAAATACAAAAGTGCAGCAAATATTGATGCATTCATCAAGGCATTAAAGAGTTAATCAGGATTCCCTAAAAATAAGACATGCTGGTATTTAGTAGCGGTAGGTTTTATGATAATTATCATTTAATCTTGGGAGTTGTACGTTACAGCAGGTAATGGAAACCCTGATTTTCCAAAGTTTGTGTACAGTGATAGGAAGAAAGAGGAAAATGGGTCTTCCCATGAACTGGCTAACAGAGAAACGTGTTTTGTCCCCAAGCACCCATCTTCTGTGTAAATAATTGTTCATGCTAGCATTATACCTGCAGTTCATTATTTACATTTATTTATTTATTTTGTACCTATGGATTCTCATCCCAGTTCAGTGGAGCAGGCGAAGAGAAATTGAAGCAAGCCACGGCTACCTTCTGCAGCAACCAACCTTTTGCTCTTGAGGTGATCAAATCGCGGCAGAAGAAGGACTCTCGCTTCCAGACTTTCGTCCAGGTAACTATTTAGAGGTTTGGCATCTAGTTGATCCTTGCTTTAGGGCTGCTGGAGATTGGAAGTGAGGGCAAAGCGCTCCACGCATTTCACTCAACCCCGCCGCTTGGAACGGGCCGAAAATGGGGCGCAGGGAGGCGGCAATAAGCGATGGTGATCCCTGCATCCTGGGGCAGCTGATGGAGGCCGATCCAAACCGCCAATCGGCTGCTTGTGCTAAATCCGGTTGTGCTGAAGCTGGCCAGGCTGTTTGCTGTTTGCTTCAAGGAGGCAAACTGTGGGAGGCAGAGGCAGATTTTGTCTTCTTCTTTTCCTCCCCAAAAGCTAGGTGCGTCTTATAGCCCGGAAAATACGCTACACGCTGCCTTTCTCAGCTCAAGGCAGCCCTAGACGACTTACAAGAATTAAAATTATGCTTTTTTTTAATGCAGGTAGTCCTTGACTTACAGCAGTTCACTTGGTGACTGTTCAAAGTTACGATGGCTCTGAGGAAAAAAAAAGTGACTTATGACCATTTTTCACACTTAGTGACCGTTGCAGCATCCCCATGTCCATGGGATCAAAATTCAGATGCTTGGCAACTGACTGATATTTATGACGGTCGCAATGTCCCTGGATCATGTAATCCCTGTTTGACCTTCCGACAAGCAATGTCAGTGGGGAAGCCAGATTCACTTAACAACCCTATTGCTAACTTAAGAACGGCGATGATTCACTTAACGATTGTGTCCAAAAAAAGGGTTCTAAAGTGGCGCAAAACTCACTTAACAAACGTCTTGCTTAGCTACAGAAATGTTTGCCTCAGTTGTGGTCGTAAGTTGAGGACTACCTGTAATTTATAAATTTATAATTATAAATTTATAAATTTATAATTTATAATCTGTTCGGGTACGAGCTATTTTTTGGGCTACGTATCTTTGATAGACTAATCCAGCAAAGGTGGCATTCGCTCCGTTTCAGTATAAGAGCTACCCAATGGCCCTCCCCCCACTTTAGCTCAGCTCTGTGATAAGCTGGTAGCTCATTCAGATTCATGTTAGCTTCATGAGCTTTCTGGGAGTCAATTTATAGGCTGGAAGACAACCTCTCACATCTAAGCCTCTGCAGGAAGTGGAGCTCTCCATTTCCAAAGTTGAGCTCTTAAAAGAAAAAAAAAACCTTTCTGAGGCTGTGTCCTGGTTTTTTAAAAAAAAACTGAAGGAGAAAAAAGAATCAATGCCAAATATCTCACTTGATTTATGAAAGATCTTTGCTAATTTTCTTGGCTCGGTGGTTGGGATTCTAAAATATCATGTACTCTTTACATGATGCAGAAAACTAAGCTACCGTCTCCTGTGAGCCTGTGACTGATTGCTGATCATATGAAGTCTGAAATAATGAGTAGTGGAAGCTGTTTGCAGGTTTCACGCTGGACCTTTCCTCTAATTGCCTACTAAAATAGGATTGTTTGCATTTCTGCTTAATCTTGGTGTTCCTTAACTTGTATTTTCTAGCCTGAAACACGAACCACTAAAACGTTTATAGGGCAGTATCAATTCAGGTAATTATGGTCTTAATAAAACTTACAAATGCAGTTCCACTTTTTCCATTTAGGAAGCTGAGAGCAATCCGCTGTGTCGCCGATTACAGCTAAAAGATATTATTCCCACTGAGATGCAACGGCTCACCAAGTATCCCCTCTTGCTGGATAATATTGCAAAGTACTCAGGTACCACGTCACCCATTTTGTTTGGGGCTGGATTGGGATTGGCCGTTACAGAGAACAATGGTGGTTTCAAAATGAAACAAAAATTAACAAATTCTGTTGAAAAATAATTTGCCCCCATTTCAGGGCCATTTCATCCTTCTAAAAGTCACTTATTTTCCCCCAGATGAAGGATGAGTCGTGATTTTAAAAAAATTAGATTGTTCATGATGAGATAAAGTATTCTGGGAACTCATTTTTGCCATTGTCATTCCTCCCTTTTTGCACTCTCATTACCTGCAACATTAATGCATGAATTTCACAAAGCACTGATACAAAGTTCAGCTTCATCATTTGCTTTTTAAAAGAAGCTTGAAAATGTGGGCTGTTCACATTTTGTCTTCGCCGTTTTGCCTTCGCAGACAAAAGAATGCATTCTGTCTTTGAGAACGAGTGTGCGAGTGCAGATAGGTGTTTCATTATTGTTTCACATTTCACCCTTTTCATTCCTTAGAGCAACCTTTAGAGAAGGAAAAAGTGAAGAAAGCAGCAGATCACTGTCGGCAGATTCTCAATTTTGTGAACCAAGCTGTCAAAGAAGCTGAGAACAAGCAGGTAAGAAGAGGCAGGTGCAACTCGGTTTTCAAAAGCTGAGGGGACTATTGGCTGGGAGGTGGGTTTATGGTTTTATAAATGAGAAGGCGCCTCTGTCTGTCCTTTGTTTTAAAGTGATCCCAAGTGACTAGTGCTTGCTTGCCTTCAACTGACTTGAGTGTGTCTTTCCTCAACAGCATTTGGAGGACTACCAGCGGCGGCTTGATTTGTCCTACCTGAAGCAGGTGGAGGGCCCTTTGCTGGATGAATTCAGGGTAAGTGGAAGAAAGAAGAGAGGGATCCTGAAATCTGATAAGCATTCGTAAATAGACTTTGTAGTTCTTTTTGCTTCTCTTTCTACCCAATTTTATTGCCTCCGGTATTTGGACTCCAAGATACCGCAAAGCAAAAAGAATGGAGAATTTGACATAACTCACCACATTTGGGGCCAGTTTTGCTCAGGACACAAGACGGACCTGGATTTATCAGCAAGCTGGATCAGGCTATATAAAATGAGAACTATTGCCTGGGAAGGGAGGCTTGAAAGGGAATTATGAGGTCACTTCCTGCCCCGCTTCTCAGGTTAGAATTCTTTGGTGCAAAATGACCGACCTATGATAATTAGGAAGTGAGATAATCAAAATCACTCTGCCTTTTTCTGTGAACAAATAAGATGAATAGATATTAAAAGATATCTGATATTGGTTCCTCAAATTTGCAATATCCTTCTGACAAATTGAATTTTACAAGTAGTGACCAGAAAAGTAGTTACCACACTAAAACACCTATCATGAAGTAAAATACAGTAAAAGCAACAAGACACCAAGGATCTGCCAATCAAAATGGATAAATATTTATATATATATATTGCTCTTTTTTGGTAGAATTTAGATCTAACCAAGAAGAAAATGATTCATGAAGGGCCTCTGACTTGGAAGGTGAATCGTGACAAAATGATTGGTACGTTGTTACTTGTTCTTTTCATTGAGACTTGTAGGACATCGGAGGGAATTACTTGAGGACGTTATGTAATTTCCTTAGAGCTAATTAAGCAATGAGTAGTTTGAAATGGGTTGGAAGATAATAAAGACAGCAGCGGTTTTCAAGCTGGTTCTCAGAATTACGGATGGGTCTAAAATGCTTTGTATGTCTGGCTGAGAAATTTTATGGCTTATTATTGCTTCTGCTTGGGGTGCAGCCTTCGATAACTACAAGGTAGAAATAATAGCCCGTTTCCCTTTTTCTCCTACCACTGCAGATCTCTATACATTGCTCTTGGAAGATATTCTGCTATTGTTGCAGAAGCAAGATGACAGGCTCGTGTTGAGATGTCACAGCAAGATCCTGGCTAATACTGCCGATAGCAAGCACACATTTAGCCCTGTTATTAAATTGAACACCGTCTTGGTTCGCCAAGTGGCTACAGGTCAGTAGGGCTGAGAATGTTAAGTGGCTCCAACGCTGTTTTGAAAAAAAAACAAACGGTGCTGTCTAATCCAATCATTGCCCTTGGGTATAAGGATGGGATTCAGGGAAGAATAGCAGGTTGAAAAATCATTGCTCATTAAGAGGAACCGCGACGATCTTCTCAAGCATCTTGCTGACCCTCGGCTTTCTGACAGAATGGTGTCTGAGCGGTTGAATCAAAACTGGAATTTTTCAGTGTATTCTCCAGTAACAGCCTCATGTCAGTTAGTGGAGCTAATGACATGGATTGCTGTTTCCATACCCTGGATGCCTAGCCGTCCTTCAGAGGAGCATATCAGGCCAAGTGTCTATTACCAATAAAGGAGAGTATTTGTAGCTCAGGGTTGAAACGAGGGTCCTCGGTCTTCTCTCTGAGTTTGGTTGTTTTCTTGTAGACATTTCATTGCCCAAACTAGGTAACATCATCAGAGCACTGATGATGTTATCTGGTTTGGGGTAATGAAACCCAAGGACACCCCACCTCCCCAAAGTGTCTGCTAACTGAAGTTGAAACCAACAGGTAACACAACAAGACAATGGTTCAACCTGTACACTCAGGGCTGCAAACAGGGCTATAGTAAAATCCATGTAGTTGGGTTACCATCTTGTTGGTTATCTGCATCTTCAGTCTGCTGCACTTCAGATTTTTCTGGGGAAAAGACCATAGGAGGGTAATATTCTTGTGGCTTTCTCTTACCCGGTAGATTTATACTTAAATAGAAGTAGCCCTGTTTGAATCCAGTTAAATATAAAGTGCTTGTCAGAATTGACTACTCTTAAAAAGCTGGCTTTTAGTCTCTAACCTTCATTTAAGAATATATATTCCTAATTGCTTTCCTTTGTAAGGACCCAGTTTGGGAAAAGAGCCTAATTAGGTTCCATACAGAAGTTGTATAATTGATTTTCCAGCAAATAGCATAATAGATGCTGTAATTAAACCTCTGACCAGTGAGAGGTAAGGTGAGAATTGCTGCTGCATTCCTTTGGGCTACGATTAAAGCAGGCTTTAAGGCTAATTTCAGCTATTTGGTTTCTAGTGGATTAAAACGTAATCAGTCTTAGATATTTGAAGCACTTAATTTATATTGGTCATATCCACAAGGAGCTCTGATACTGACTAGGGACAAAAATGGAAGGACTAACTTTTTCATAGAACTTTATACAAATCAAAGTAAACTGTATTGCCCTTCCTAGTCACCTGTTCGATGATCCTTAATGCAAATTGCCCACATCAGTCATGACACCTGTGCTAGCGTTTACTCGACCAAGGATCGATGTAGGAAATACAGCGTTAAGGGTCACACTTGAGCAGAGAAGTACAAGTCCATCCTAAACACATGTAGTTACCACAACAATTACTGTCTTCTTCTCATATCTGATAATACAAAGCTGAATTCTACTAAATCAAAAGAAGATAGAGGTTCTATCAGCTTTAACTTGTTCTTTGTTTCTCCAGATAATAAAGCATTCTTTGTCATTTCCATGTCGGAAAATGGAGCCCAGATTTATGAACTGGTGGCACAGACAGTTTCTGAAAAGACAGTGTAAGTCGGCTTGGGAAAATGCAGTCTATTTATCACTTGTTAAGGAGGGAAATAAATCTTGTGTTTCAAATCTGTGAAGGAGCTTCCCTGTAGAAGTTGTAGGTTTTTTTTCTTTAGAACTCTTTGAGGTTTCTTCCTCCCATTATGGCATATAAAGTCATCTTTCTCTCCTGCAGATAAAAATGGAGCATAGATTAGAGGAGATTTAACCAAGAAACAAAATTGAGGTCCGTGTAGTATTCCACATTTAAAGTCAACGTGAATTCATAACGCATTTAATCAACAGCAGGGCTTCTCAAAACATATCGTAGAAAATATTTGTAGTCTTTATTAAGCTACATAGGCCCATCTGTTATCAAGGATGTCCTCGCCCTGTTAAAGTGTTAAGTCTCAATTAGTTCAGGAAAAGCACCCAAAGTATGAAAATTGGGCATATATGGCCCTGTTCAATTTCAAACAGAAAAGCTACCTCAAGGCGACGTAAGCACCCTCCTCACACAAAGGCCACACACACATGTAGAAAAAGACACAATACCTTAAATGGAGCGTTGATAGGAGTAGAGTTTGTGTCCCTCTCTCAGGAGACAGAAGAAGATGTATTTTGGACAAATTTCTTTATATTTGCATTATTATAGATGGCAGGACCTCATAGTACAGATGGCAGGAACCGTCAAAGTCGGAAGAGGCCGAAATGTCATTCCGTTGCCACAATCGGGACCGTGCGAGTAAGTTGGAAAAACAACGACGACATATGAGTGAACAAAAAGAAATTTCGATTGGTGTTTAATTCCCCAGACAGTCTGTAACTAAGCAGGATCTTCCTTTTAAAAAGACGCAACTTACGAATGAGGATTCCACAGCGGTTGATTTGTTTTCCTTCTTTGGCTTTCAGGGAAGATCATGAGGAAGACCATGACCAGCATAAATTGAAGGAAGAACAGACTAGCCCAGATAGCAGCAAGCAGAGTCCAGGTAAAAACTTC
Source organism: Oxyrhabdium leporinum (assembly GCA_032468155.1). Classification (NCBI taxonomy): domain Eukaryota; kingdom Metazoa; phylum Chordata; class Lepidosauria; order Squamata; family Cyclocoridae; genus Oxyrhabdium; species Oxyrhabdium leporinum. The sequence continues at coordinate 264,040 of JANHFL010002768.1, read as the reverse complement.
AGGGCAGATTTCAATGGGCTGCTGATTATGCTGGAGAGCTTGAAGACTTTCTTGATTGACATGAGCCTTCCTGGAAAATTAACCTTAGACAGGACGTGGTGCAGAATTCTGCAGATACGTTTCACTTCTTTCTTCCGAGATATTCAGTGGTCAGTGGCACGTTCATATTTTTTTTGGTATTCTGGTTGACGTAACGTTCCCTGCCTCCAAAGATTTGGAAGTCCATAAATAGCGTAGCTGTCCAGTTGTACTTTCTGCCCCTTGAGCTGTCACTCCAAAGGAAGAGCTAAGGTTCAAACTAACAAAGAAAGAGAACGTCGCATACTTACTCATGTTTATGCTTTCTTTTAAACTCTTGCATTCCTTTTGGCATTTGCTTTGTCAGATAAAGATTTGGGGCTGAAAACCCCGTCTCCTACAGTAACCGTGTCTGAGAAGTCAGAAGAGGAGGAACTTCTGGAAGCCAACAAGCAGTTTGGGGAGAAACTGCCAACAGGCTTACTGATCAAAGAGTCGCCGGAACATTACAGCCAAAGTAGTCCAGAGCTCTCATTCCAAGCTTCAGAAAATCGATGGGCGTTGGATGCCCTAAGAAACTGTAAGTAATCGAAGGTACATGAATCTGAAAGGCCTGGGTAGAAATTTTGCCTGATGGATTTAGAGGTATCCGTCGCCCCTTGAACAAATGAAGATAACCTGCCGTTCAAACATCAGGAAACAGAAAATCAGATTATCAGCCTAGGACTGATATAGTCCAATGTTGTGCTTATACAATCTTCCACTTCGGCTTAGCTTTCCCTAAACTAAGTGAAAGGTGACTTGGACTGTAGCTCCTAACTTCTCTGAGCCCTGGCCATTTGACCGAAGGCTGATGGCAGTTAGGGCCAGGTTGGAGAAATCAGACTTCTGTCTTCCAGTTCTAGGGCAAAGCAGTGAGAGCCAATGGCTTCTTCTCCTGCCTCTTGACTGACGCCCTCAAGAAGAGAGGATAGTTGGCAGGACTTTACTTTTGATGCTCTTGTGTTCCCTTTCCAGTGGGTTTATTGAAGAAATTACTGATGCAGCAGCTTGGCATGGCTGAAGAAGTGTCCCTTGAAGACTGGCATCCTTTTTCTGACCATAGAAGAGACCTGCCAGGGCCCCCCGAGGAGAACATTGTCAAGAGAGGACTTCAGTACTCGGATAACGATGACAATGCCCTGCCTGGGCCTGGAAGGACGCCCACGGGGACAAAAGCAAATGACTTTGAACTTAGTTGTGATAAATGGCCTTCAAACGAATTGCTGTCACCAGGGGACCCTGTGTTGCATAGCAGGCAGTTGATGGACCCCTTGAGAACAAACCCAGAGCCCCCAGCCAAGGAACTGGAAGGAGGAACCAGTGCTGCTGAAGATGGTGGGGAGCACTTTTTTGATGCTCAGGAAGCTCACACTGATGAGAAGCCATCACAAGGTGACGTGGGAGATGGGAAGGAGGTGCAGCTACGGATCTCAGGTGAGTCAATCCACGAAGGTACAAGTCTGAAACAACCACTGAGCTATCAAAGCTCCTGGACGTTGTTGGGAAGGATGATGGAGCGCTTCTGAGCCATGACAAAAGAGTATCTGCTAAATGCTGAAATCTCTCATTAAGCACGTTCCTAGTTTCTCTGGATATGTTTGAAATGCATTAGGAGAGCAATAAGAAATAGGATTTGGAGGCGTGGTGTTGGGTTCCAACCGTTATCCTGGACCTTTTCCCTCGGATCTTTTGGAGCGATAAAAGACTGATTAGATCCAATTAGGCTCCCCTTCTGTCCACCCAGAATCCCATTAGTTCCCCTACGTGCCACAAGCTTAGAAATTGCACATTTTTCTCCCATCTAGCGTTAGTGGTGCCTCTCTCTTTTCCAGAGCAAGGGCAAAATGTGGCAGGAACTAGTTGGCAGTGGTACAATTTCGTAACAGAGCGGCAAAAGTGTGTTGAGAAAGGAAGTCTGCATGAGGCAGACAGACAGATAGATTGGGCTGTATGCTTCCCCCAAGCCATGTATTTGCTGGAGCTGGTCACAAATGTTAAGGTTGTTCTCTTTGCAGGAAATTATTTGATCCTTGACGGATACGGCGCAGTACAGGAGAGCTCCACCGACGAAGAAGTAACTTCGCTCGTTCTACAGTGCACTGCAGACGGAAGCACAACGGACTCTGCCCACCAGCAACCCGGGTCTCGGGATGGCCAGCCAGTCACCGCCAGCTCACCATTTGCAGAGGAATTGCTGGCCTCCCACTGGCAAGCTGCCAAGGAATCCAGTTCCGATGCTTTAAGGGCTTCCTTCTCTGTCGAGTCACGTACCCTGATGATGCGTTACATCCAGAACATAGAGGCCAGCCTTCAGCATTTGAAGGTAGCGTGTTCTCGTGTAAATGGGAGTATCTTTCACAGAGAGAGAGAGAGAGGGAGGAAGGAAGGAAGGAAAGGAAGGAAAGGAAGGAAGGAAGGAAGGAAGGAAGGAAGGAAGGAAGGAAGGAAGGAAGG
>JANHFL010002768.1:222811-238754 GCA_032468155.1 Oxyrhabdium leporinum | reverse complement strand
GGACATGGCCAACATAAGTGGTGGCACGGGCATGGGGGGGGGGTCTGGCAGGGTCCTGGGATATGCTGAAGGCTCAGAGTAGAGCCATTTTTGGGAAAGGCATGAAAATGGGGACGGAGAGGGAGCATGAGAAATGGATGGCAGGGAGGAAAATTCCCCTTCCTGTTTTCCTGGCATTCGTGAAAAAGGCTCCAGTTTGGACACACCAGCACAGCCGCTCACAGCAGGATGGCAGCTGCATCAGTATGATGAAGCTCACAGAGGTGCTGCCACTCAGTAGTGCAACACCACAACAAGCCTTGCAGGGTCCTGCGGCAAGAGGCTGCACTGGTATGACAAACCTCAAGGCGGTGCCGCTGCTCCTGCTCACTGCTCGCTTGAGTTGCAAACAGCCCAGGGATTTTTGTGGCCTTTATGTGCCTGGGATGCCTGCAGGATTCCTGGCTTCTAAGTCCGGCAAGGCCCAGCATTTGGGCTCTGGTGCATTCTTCTCCTCCTAGGCAGTGACAGTGCATCCACAGCATGTCCAGCTTATCAAGTCTAGCCTGCTGCACCTCAAATATATATATATCTTCATCCTAGGGCACACAGGGAAGAATGCAGAAGAGAGCAATGTGGGTTGTGTGGCTTACAAGGAAGGAAAGGATCCCGATTCCCTTCACAAGGCACACCTGGGGATGGAGTTTAAAGGAGAGGCAGTTGGGAGGGGCATTTGTCAGGAACAAATACTGAATTCATCTAATGTTGAGAATTGTAGCCTGCATTCCTTGCATTCCTCCTGACTGTTTGAGTTATTGCCGGGCTTCTGTTTGCTTATCTTGCCTTGCTGGAATTATTGTCATGATTCTTCACTTATTGGACTCTTGCCCTGCTGGAGTGATTAATTGCAGTCATTCTGCTTACAGCATTTGGACTGGAGTATCTGAAGTCAGAGGCTGTTGCAGGTTTGTGGGAGAGTTTTTCTCCAGGCCGGAGAGTAACCGGGACGTTGGGGGCAAAATTGGAGCAAATAAAGGGACTCATACCTATTCTCTGGATGTGTTGCCTTTGTGCCATGCCCCGGGGTATCACATAAACTTTATTTTCCTACTATGCACACTTGCGCCTTGATTTATTTAAGTGCAGATTTTAAAGAAGCTTTTCTACAAAATTGAGAAAACTATAATATCTACAAGAATGATATTATAATTTCATATTTAAATTTGAGAAATGTAAACATGCTAATTCACATTACAATGTGAGCCAAATAAAGGCAGGAGGCAAAAATACATAATTTTATATTCACAAGTTCAATAAAGCACATTATCATCATGACCGAGTTAGGGCAGGAAAAGTAGAGAACTAATGATATGTGTGTGATGATGTCATAAATGTGACAAGTTAAATATTTGGATCAATTGTCAGGACTCATTTTTATTGGTGTACATTATTAGTTTGGTGCAAATGGTGTTGCTGATTCATACATACAGTATGCATTAGAAACTAGCAGACTAATGCAAACTTAGTGGTCATTGCTACAAGTTATGTAATATTTATAGTATTTAATATTAAAAGAAACATTATAGGCAATGTTAGTGATCAGTTACTGATTTCTTGCAGAGAAAAGTTATCTGTCATGCCAAACTAATACTTTAAGCTTTATTAGACTTTTGTGACAAATTGTGAACTTTGATCAAGGTGTTTGTTCAATAATGATTAAATGACTTGTGATTCCTCTTAAATGTCCTCCCATCATCTTGATGTTTGTGGATTAAATTCAGATTTGGGTGTTGGCCTGATCACCTTTCCCATCTTGTATTAGATCTCCCCCATTTGTTGCCCCAATGTCCTCTGCTCACAGCCTTGGGATTTTGATTGATGATTGGCTGACTTTCTGCTCATTCATTTATCTTACTGTGAAAGTTGCTAATTTTTATCTGGTTAATACTTCTAAGGTTTGTAACATTCTGACTGGAAGAAGATTTCAGCTTTATTTGAAACATAGCTTTGTTGCTTCCAAATTAGAAGATTACAGTACATCTCCTAGAACATGTTCCAAATTCCTCTCTTCATCCCCTGATTTTAGTTTAGAACAATACTGTTTGGGCTATTTGGTAACTTCTATGCTACTCTCACATCTTTTCAGACTGCAGGACCTCAAAGACCTTCTATTCAAACTAGGGCCCGATATAAATTATTGCTGCTTAATTTTACAGCCCTCTGATTGCAAAAGTCCTCTGTGTTTTTCTCCTCTTCTTTTCCCCTACAATCCTGTTTGCTCTTTTGGATCTGAGCAGGACCTTCTTTCTGGTTCTTGCTTTAATATCCAAATTAGTGTCTATAATCAGTTCTCTACTTCTGTTCATTTTATAAGTATTTGATGTCCTTTAAATAAAGATTTTTTCTTCATTTAAAGAATTAACAGATTAATATTGAATATAATCATCTCACTCCACTTTTATTTATTTTTTAATACTGGAGGCATGTGTGCTTGTTGGATTGCAAAGTTTTGAATTTATTTGTATGTTGGTAGTGTTTGGTTTGTCTAATTTGTTAATATTTATTGAGTTGGCTACTAAGTTGCAAAGTTATTTTATTAAACAGAATTTTATAATTGCTGTGTCTTTCTGCATTTTCAGAAATACAAGTCATAAATATTGTCATTATCATTGTTTAATAGTATAAAAAGTCAAGGCTTTAAGAAGCCAAGCTGAAATAATATCATACCTACGTAAAAAAATTGTTCGTATTTTGATAAAAAGGAACAAAATGTTAATCTTAGGAGTTAATCCAGACAAGAAGCACACCCAACTCTGTTTTTATTGTAAGATTACATTAATAGTGTCAGCATTCCATCCAAATTCCAATGATTTATTCAGCACTCAGACAAAGGTTTATCCAAGTAAGAATTTATAAAGAAACCATGTTGGCACATCTGGGAAAAACCTGAATCTGAAGTCCCAGGTTTTTCCATACCCAAAAGAAATCAAAGATCCACCTCCAAACCATCATCAAAGGTCACATTCTCCAATCCTCTTCTGAAGCCAACTTCCTCTCTCCTCTTGTCACTCCTCCTCTAGGTGCTGGTCAGAATGGCCTTGACACACTTGAAAAGAATTTTGTTTTGACTACTAACCCATCTAAGGGTATGAGAAAGAACCCCCTCCCTAATTCCCATGTGCTAATATGTGGCAGCCACAATTATTGCTTCCAAGGTTGACAAATAGAATCTTATAAGTCTAACAGTACATCTCTTTCACCTTGCTTTTACAATAAGAAAACAAAAACAAAAACTAGAGATGGTGCCTTCTGAGACATTTACTATGCCTAATTCCTTCTGCAGGCTCAGCTGCTATTTATCTAACCGTTATCTAGTTTGCAGCAGTTCCTTCTTTCTCCCAAGGTCCTTCCCATTACCATTACACAGAAAAGCTATTGGATTCAGAACCTCGGAATGAGGAATGTTTTTTTCTAGAAGAGGGTTTTACTTCATTGTTAGTTTTATCTATTTCCATTTCAGATACTTAAAAAAAATAATTGAGACTAAACAGATAATTTCCAGTCAAGAATACATCTTAGGCTCTCATGCAAGATTACTGTTATTAATCTCATTAAAGTCTCATGCATCACTTTATATTCTCTGAAATTACAAATAAAGTTATTTAGGCCACAATTTAGCATTTTCATCATAGTCCTGAGTTAGAGCATCATGTCCCATGCCTTAGCCATTTTAATCTATTGAATAATTAGTGTAGTGTTAGTAATAGCACTGCAATAGCAATAGCATTTAGGCTTATGTACCACCCCATAGCAGTTTAAAGCACACTCTGAGTAGCTTACAATGTAGCAGCATTATTTGCATATTGCCCCCCAAAATCTTCATTTTATTGATCTTGCAAGGATGGAAGGCTGAGACAGTCTTGAGCTGGTCAGGATAGAACTCCAGGATGTGGGCAGAGTTTGCCTGCAATACTGCACTATAATCCCTATGCCACCCAGTCCTCAGTGTTATTGCTGAAGTTATTTATAGACCAAAATGCTTTATGTGAATACCTACTTATTTACTTTTATGTAAATAATTGATATGTACAACATCTCACAACAAGGATTAAAACAACAACAAATATCCCATGGTACCCAAAGTTAAAATGGTCAACCCAAATTGCAAAACAAGCAAATACAAAACCCACCACATATCAAGAGCAAACTTTGTTTTACCTCACCCAAGGTGAGAGTAAACCGCTTCATGTGGTTGTTAAATTGGAACAGGAAGAGAGTAAAGACCTGTGACAACCCAGAAAAGAGCTCAACTTGACTCAACACTGACTAGGATTGGCTCCAGGGAAATGAGGAAATCTACTGTAAAACAGTCCCTTCCATTCCTGATCCCCTAAGCTGGTCCAGAAAGATACCATGATTGATGGTAGCAAAGACCATTGGGAGGTCAAGGAGGCACAGAAAGGATGCACTACCACCATTTTGATTCCAACAGAGGTTATCAACAAGAAATATCAATCCTGTCTGAAGGGATTCAGATAATTTGCTTCTTCCAGGGCACTTTGGAACTATAAACCAACCACCTTTGTCAAGTGGGGATAGAACCATTCTGTCTCACATAGAAGGATTCATCATCTGTCACTTGCTGGGAGACTTTAATCAGTGAGGAGAGAAAAGGATCTAAAATGCAGATAGCTGTACTCAGAACTCCAAATACTCTGTCCATTTTGTCAAGGTCAACAGATTTAAATTTGTCACAGATAACCACATATGGCTGTGCCTGAGATAACTTCACTAGATGTTTTCAAACAGAGATGAATAATTATCTTTTGAAGCTGGTGCAGTGAATCGTGAAGTATGTAAAGGCTTGAACTTAATGACTTGTTTTTCCAATTCTATGATTCTGTGAACTTCACAGGATCTGTAAAGCCAGGTTCCAATTCTGAGCAAATAGAAGCAACTTTATCTGACAATTACCTAGAACAATTCTTGCCTCAACCCTAGAGAGATTCCCTATTGAAGAAGTACAGGTTAATATGAACAAGACAACTGATTGCCTCTCTGCAGATACAGCAAGCGTATAGAAATAATAAAATTTAATTTATCACCATGAACTAATCCTTAAGCAATTTTTGGACAGGTTGACTTTTCATTGTTTTATAGTGGTGTTCTAAGCTCTCTTATAATAATAATAATAATAATTTATTCGATTTATATACCGCCCCTATTCCGCAGACTCGGGGTGGTTCACAACAAGTATAAAAACATAAATATATAAAATTTAAAATACAATTTAAAACATTCTCTTCTGTTGCTATTGCAGAGTTCATTCGTACATTTCTCTTGATGTTCAACCAAAGCCTGATTCTCAACAGTTTCCACCTGTTGATCATGTTTCGTTCTGTCCTCTCAGGTGAGGGAGAACACGTCTTCTCTATTTGATGCATGACAGCCCTTCAGACACTTGAAAAATACAGTTGACTCTCTCCATTGTACTTCTCCCATCGTCTCCCAAGTTATGCATATTTTGTCATTCAGTCATTTGCTGATGGACTCAGTCACTGATCTTCTGACCATCTTGGTTATGATAGTTAAAAGATGAACAGAATCATTCATATTTTACAATATGATGTAGAGGGGACTGAGTAGAGGGAGGAAAAAAATGCAGCCTTGAAACTTGATAACCATACCCAAAAACAAAAACAAAAAACTAAGAATGGATCAATCTAAAATTTATAGTAGAATCTCCTCTTTGGCTTCAGATTGAATTCAAGAATCTTCTTTTTCCAAAAGAGGTTGATTGGATCATTAAGGATGCCAAAAACCCTGGACCATTTCCCCCCCCTATTCACTACAGGTGCCATTTCTCATCCATTTCATGTCTCATCTTTCTTGAGTAACAATTTCTCCTGGTTGTGTATGTGGCAGGACAAAGCTTTTTCATCTTGTCAGACCTGACTTCGCCTCAGGTTCCTTCTCATAACCAACAGTAGGAAATAGGAGGAACAGCCTGTTTCTTGTAAATCCACCATCATTGAAAGCAGTATTTCAGAACTACTGCTTGTTGAGTACAATTCATGATACTTGGATTCTGCCAAGGTGTTTTTCCTTTAAACTTATTTGAAAGCTCGTAGGCCAAATCTTTCTTTGGGCTGTCAGATGTTGTCCTACACTTATACCACCCACTTGCCACATTTCCGGGAGATGATTGGAATTAAAGTTCTACGTTCTCAAGGTTGGGAAAAGGCTACAATCTTGAACAGAAAGTTAGTTCATTTTCTCAGCTTGAAGCTCTCTAATTCCATAACTTGAATTCTCAGCATTGAGTTTGAGACTGTTTTTGATTGGTTTATATTATTTCAAAGCAATTCTCCTTCTGTTGTATTGTTTCTTTTAAAATGAGTGCCTTGTGGCTTCCAAACAAAAGTAGAAAGGTGGGAAACAAGTCAACTATGTAGCGATTTTTAAAACTGTTGTCATCATGTATGATTATCCCATCATTTCTGCATGCCTTGAGTAGGCTCACAACAGCCCTTAAAGTTCTGCTTAGCTAGAAAAGCAGAATTTGCTGAAAATGCCCCCAATTATGTTCTCTGGCAAACGAGGGATTTCAACTGAGCTTCCCTTAATCAGAACGCAGGTATATTTTTCATCCATTATTTCCTATTTTATGCGACCAAAGAAACTGAACTAAAAATGTGCCAGGATCCTTGTGAATCTGAATGAGCGTCAGTTAAGCCGATTCCAAGCTTTCTGCATCATTGAATCATTGGTAGATGTTTGGATGATGAGTCCTTAACCAGGATGTAGGGAAATAAAAGACTTTCTGGAGAGAAGGAGATTTTTAAAAAGGGGGAGAAAAGCAGTCTTTCTCCCAGCCAGAGATCTGGATGTGAGCCAGGAAGTTGACTACACACAAAGCCACAGAGGAACTGACAATCAATTGATGGTCTCTAGGAGGGAAGAAGAGCTGAAAAGTGGGAAAAAAGGTGTCTTGTCCTCTTAAAGAAAAAAAAAGGTTGCTTGCAATAAATAAGCCATTGAAATAGATTCTGTGTTTCCTCCACCACAGGCTGTTGACAAGCTAACCACAGAAACTTTTGCAGTGTCCAAAGTTAATGGACTTTCTCTGCTCAGTTGTGGTAGAGAAAGAACTTGTGGCTTGGCATTGGGATGGGAGGATGGAAGGTTCCAGGCCTTATGATTGGGGGACAGAGTTAAGATCATGTCCTCCATGGGAGCCTTCCTGTAACTTGGAGATATCGTCATAATTGGTTTGGCCAACTCGGGCTTGTCAAGGAGTTTTATTGGACTTCTGGCTCCTGTTCTCTTTAGACATGGTTGACCGCCACATCGGCTCCAACATTATTTCTTCCTTCCTTCATTTGCAAGACTGTGGCTCAGATTAAGGACGCTGGATGCATAATGCATGTAGGTTTTCCTCTCTTAGCATAGTAGCTCCTCTGAAAAGCATCAGAAGGTCTTTCAAGCTGTTGGCCCTTTGGCCTATCCAGCATAGATGACCCTTCTGCCCTCTTTCTGCGACACAAGAGTTGAACTCTTCGATTGGGAAGTGGTTGTAATAGTTACTCAAGAGACATCGGTCTTTACAGGTGAAGCGTTCCCTGTTCTTCTTCCCATAGTTTCTGGCACCTTCTTAATAGTCTGTGTCTCAAGTGTGTCTCCTGTAATTGGATGCAGTGACTCTGTGGTCCTGAGAGAGAGAAAGACGTCTTCTAGCAGAAGGGTTTGGAAAGAGAGAACTGAAGTTCTTGCGTGCAAGAAAGGTGTGACCTTGGCTGATGTTAGAAGGCTCAGCAGAATTAGACCAATTAGTGCTGAGATAGGAAACTACCTGTCAACCCTGAAGCTGACCTGACTGGAGCCATCTTCAGTGTTGCCACACTGGAGCTGAGGGATAGGGAGGGGTGAATAGAGATAGCTGGGGATTTGTAGCCAAAACAAAATACTTTCTCTTGGGAACCAAGGACATTCTCACCCCTGGTCAGAGGAAGGAGGAGAGATGTCACCAGACAAATAGACAGTGCCTTGATTGGACCATGTGACCATGTAAGTGATTGAGGTTGTGGGAAAACTTTCTCTTTTAATTAGGTGAAAACCGTGGGAACCTTCAGAGGTGGTTTTCACCAGATCTGTGCCAATATATTTCTAATAAAGCTATTCTTTGAGGAATTCACCTGCCTCAGAGTTTTGCTTGCTATGGGACTGTTACTTGAAACCCTGACATTAAACCGACTCTCCTAAATTCTAAGCTCCAGTCGGAGCCACTATCCAAGGTCCTGAGCCCTCTATCAAAGAGCTCTAGAGCTCTAGTGTAGATGGAGAAGACAAATGGGAAAGAAAGAATTCTGGGTGGAGACAATGCCAAGCCGCTTCTTCATTGTAGCCAAGATAATGACATGCCTTTAATCTAGAAATCTCTGGTAGCTGAGACTTTTGAAGACATTCTGAACGAGTGTAACTTCGGATAAGTGCAAATTTATAGAATATCCTATATAAATCCTAGAAAAAAAATCAATCGATCAGGTGACTTCTTCCAGTGAAGTCACTGTACTTTTAACTTGATACATGTAGGAGGAGAGGCAGAGCCTGGGGGTAGAGTCAAGTGTGGATTCAGTCTAGAATCCTTACATGTCTACAAACCCTCCAAATCCAATCCTCCTTGAATTCAGTTAATTCTCACCTAGTGTAAATTTAGTGCTGATGGTGAGCTTACTAGATTCTTGTGTACAGGCTTAAGTAATAAATCTTAACTGGAACTTAACATATGGTCCTGGATCTTTACACCTGACAGTTCAGGCATCCTATAAAGGCTACTTTGTTCAATCATGATTTATTAAATTAGCTACAACTGATTGTCTTCACACCCCATGTGAAGCCCCAAACTCTGAGTTACAAATCACAATGGTTCCTTTCGGACATCACATTAAGTATTCCTCTGAGATGATGTAAGAATTGTTTAGTCATGGTTTATTGACCCACAGTAGTACTCCAGAGTTTGGATAGGGGTCTTCGAATAGAGTTGCGGTGGTGCAGTGGTTAGAATGCAGTACTGCAGGCTACTTCTGCTGCCTGCCGGCTGTCTGCAGTTCGATTCTCAGCAGCTCAAGGTTGACTCAGCCTTCCATCCTTCCAAAGTGGATAAAATGAGGACCCAGATTGTTTGGGGGCAACAGGTCGACTCTGTAAAACCACTTAGAGAGGCCCATAAAGCACTGTGAACTGGTTTATAAGTCTAAGGGCTATTGCTATTTCCTGTTTTTCCTGGAGAGACAGAAAGATAGATGCTAATACATTGAGCTTGGCACCAAATGAAAGGCTCTAAGTTGAGGCATTGGGGCTTATCTTATCCAGAAACAGGCAGCCATATGGTCTTTCTTCAAAGTCTTATTTATATGCCATCAATGGAATTAAAGGCTATCAAAATAATAACATGGAAGGCATGGGACTAAAACTAAGCCTGGAGAAGATCCAGATTCAAATTCTAAATGAGCTTGAAAACTCATGAAGGACCTTCAGCCAATATCTAACTTTGGAAGGCTAGTATAAGATGAAGGATTCCCATGGATATATCCTAATGGTTCTTTAGAGGAAAGGCAGAATAGAAATGGGTCTGGCGATGGGACCAAAAGCTTTTGGAAGAACAGCTGGCTCTCTGAAATGGCCTGCCTTTAAATTAAATTGGATTTTTGAGAAACAACAAACTCGGATGAATTTTAACTACAATTTAGATGCCAGACACACAAACACCTTAACACACACAGATACCAGCTACAGACTGTACTTCTTTTCTTTTACAAATCCCTTGTTAATGTTATTTATTTCAGGAGAAGATGGGCTGTAAAATGCAATCCATTATGTTGTTCCCTAGTACAATAGTAGAATTCAAGGTCATCCAATAAACTTGATTAGCGAGAGCTGCCAGAAAGACAAAAGGAAGTTGGCTCTTTTCACACATCCATCAAAACCAAACTTCTGAAAATTCTGTAATGCAAGATGTTGCAAAGCCTGAGTTGGCTTCAGGACGAGGAGAAGGAGGAGGAGGAGGAGGAGGGGAATTCAAGGAAGCTTGGTTTATCAACCATTATGAACTGTAATTAAGGCTAAAAATAAAATTTCCCAGGCTCAGATGGGAACACCTGGGGAGGTACAGGTAACTCTCTCATATGTTATAGGTGAGCTTCTCTTCTTAAGTGGACATCTCAGTGGGAAGAACAGTTGTGTTATCTGCAGAAGATCCAGGGTTCCTGATATCTCCATTTGTCTCTAGTTTGGGAACTTCACAGACAATACTTAGCTAGATGAACAAACTGTTTGGCATGGATTTGGATTTATAAACTAGCATACTAGTTCGGAATGGCATCAGGTTATAATCCAGTCCTTCTGAAGGGCAAGACATGGATGGAACTTCTGCCAAATTCAGGTCATCTCCAGATGTGTGGGAACCATCAGCTTTTTGTCTGATGTCGCAACCCAAGCAGAACTTCTGCATTAGAGATAGTCCTTGACTTGTAACCAGAAGCTTTGCAATCAGTGGAAGTTACAGCAGAACCCCAAAAAGGGACTTTCAACCCAAATTCAAATTTCAACGTTCCCTCCATCCCAGGCCTGCATTTATGACCATTTTCAGCTTCTTGCAGTCACATCACCACGAATTACAATTTTTTATTCCAGGAAACGGTGTTTACTCCCAGTTTCCGGGGGAAAAACACCTGATTACAAACAATGGGTTCACTTAATGCTCACTTTCCTGCTGCCGTCTTCACTTAACAACTTCCCCAAAGGGTCATAAAATCAGGCCTGGTCATATAGTGACTTGTCTACAACCATCGCCACTTACAATCGAAACAGCGGGCTCAACTATGGTCATAAGTTAAGGATTATCTGAATGTTGATGGACAGGTTGGAATGTTCCATTCAAGGCCAGAAAAGGAGAGGCTCAGCTGAGCAATGATTTTTTTTTCCAGTCTATCTGAAATTGCCCTATAATAATCTTTTTTTTTTTGCAACCCCCCCCCCCCATTTTCCCAGGTCTCCAGCCTTTCAATTGTTTGACGCACTAATGTTTGCAGCCAGTCTGTCAGTTTGGGGAGGGGGGGCGTTGCTTGATCGATCATGTTTGGTTTTGAGGAAAGAAGAACTCTTGAGCACATAGGAAAACATACACACACACAGACACACAGACACACACACACCCCTCAAGCACATGTTAATATTCCAAACAGCCAAGTACCAGACTTACTAGGCAGATGGCATTCACATAAAACGGGGAAGAACTGAGTTTTCTGTAACTCATTTGGCAGCCAGATCTCTGAAAATGAAGAGCTGCAATATTTGTGACCCTATGGCATATTCGCCAGTTGACTGAGCTGGTACTTAACGGCAACATGTTTGAGATAAAAATAAGAACATTCCAGTAATATAAGAATCTCATTCAATCATCCTTGCGTTCTTTGTTTTAAATATCGCCTGCCAGTTGATAGACTACGAAATCTTAGAGTCGGATGCTAACGTATTTACAGAAAAGCGGATCACATTCAAGAGACATCTTTATATTCCTGGTGTTTCTAAAGACATTTCTAAAAACCCTCTGGAGGAATATGAGTCCTGGAGGAACGGGGGTCCCCAACCCCTGAGCCACGGACCGGTATTGGTCCGTGGCCTGTTAGGAACTGGGCTGCAGAAGCAGCAAGTGAGTGAAGCTTCATCTGTGTATGTACAGGATCTATGTGGCATGTGAAACCATCCCTGCCCCCCCCCCCAGTCTGTGGAAAAAATGTTTTCATGAAACCAGTCGGGGGTGAGAGGGGAAACACCTGTTCCTAAGACGACTTCTACTGCAGGTGGAGAAAATTAGCTTCGAACAAGGAAAGAATACAGACATGGCACCTAAGATAAATATCATACTGACACATTAGTTGCTCCTGGAAACCAGTGGGGTGGAATGTAGTCTGGATTCCCAGGAGGGAGGGAGAGGCTGCATTACAAAGGAACAAGAGACAGCAAAGTTTAGATAACTTGTTTGGGAAGACGAGAGACAGCTCTTCCCTAGAAGTTCTCAGAGTAGAGCCTAAAAGGTATAAGTAGCATACTTTAGTTCGGCAAGAGACTGTCTACAGGCAAAGAATAATAAAGGAAACTGCTTTGAAGAACCTGAATATGTCTTCCTTGGGTTTTGGAGCCTGACAGAGCCTCCCATAAAACATTTGTACACTGTTGATCCCAACAGGGTTTATTCCAGCTCAGCCCAACTTGACGTGAATGACAAATTGTTCAGAGGCCCTACTTAGAAATGACCTCTTGGAGACTGTCCATCACCTGTCAGGTTTTCTGCAGGTTAAATAGAGAAGCAATTTCCCAAAGTGGTTAGCAGGCCAGGAAAGTTATCATGGTGTTCTCAGAGTTTACTTTGAGAGTCAGATTTTGGCCAAGATTTGTTCCTTTTAGATCCGGCTTGGCCTTTAGAGTGAGTTATACTAAAGTATTGGAAAGCCTCAGACTTAAGGCTTCAATTGCTTGCTCTGGGAAGGTTCCAATTTTGCTCTTCCTTGTTCATTTGGGAAAACATTTAAAAGCCTGGCTCTGCTTTTTGTCATGCCTAAAGAGGCTTTGGTAATAGATGATGATAGTTGTTGGTGTTACTCATTAGTATCAGCATTATGGGGTTGTTTTCATTATTAGAGCTCTGTTTTGCCTGCTCACCTCGGTTCGAACAGTAAATCTTGTCTCTCTCTTGGGAGAAGCTGTGCATTTAACCTCTTGTACATGGTTTCCCCCCACCCCTCTTCTCCTGCTTTGGATGTCCAAGCTGCAAAAGTTATTTTTCTCTAGCTTGGATTTGGAGGGCTACAAATTTAGGGGCTTTTTAAATGACCTGCAACAATCTTTGGAAACAGCAAAATGGTGTCTCTCCTGTATGGCTCGTCCCGAAATCTGGGATGATGGGACTTATTCCTCCCCCCCCCATTTTCATTTGGTCTGGAAGGAGATTGAGACTGGTTGGGAGAGCAGGTTTGAGAGCCGTAGCAGCAAAATTGCCTGGGAAAGCCAAGGGAAATCATCAAAACGATAAAAAGGCGAATGTTAGAAGATTTTGGTCATGTGATGTGACACCCGGGAAAAATACGGCATCCTTCACTTAATCCTCCAGGGAAAGATTGAATGCAAATGAGGTCCAGGCAGAAAAAGAACATTGTGGCTTCAAAATCTAAGGGACCGGTTTGGACAAAACTCAACAGCACTTTTTCATGCGGCTGTTGATAAAAATAGGATCTCCAATATGATCGCCAACGGGTAGAAGAAGAGAAGCAGCAAAGATCTAATATTGCACAGAAACGTGCAGAAGAATTGGAGGAACTCAATGGTTCTAATCAGGCGGCACAAAAATCTGGCTTGTCAAGGACACCACGAAGGAATTTATCTGTAACAGCTTTCAACACGAAGTGATAATTAGCAGAAGTCAGTCTGGACAACAGTAGGCCTGGTTATATTAATCTCATCTCATTCTTTGATTGGGGACCTTCTTTAGTAGACCGTGGGAATGCTGCTGACATAGTATATTCTAATTTTAGCAAAGCATTTGACAAGCTAGCCAAGATGTTCTGATTAGCAAGGTACAAAATGCTTAAACAGATTTTGGGGAGGAAACTGATAATAATATGCTCTCACAGTCTAAAATATCTGTCCTTGTGAAATGGCAAATGAGCCTTTGAGAACTTGATTGGCTCAAAAGTTACTCACTGATTTCTGTCACTGAAGATGGACTGAAACTCTAGTACCTCTGCTTCATCTCAGTCCCTGTACCTCCCTTTTTTTGGGGGTCACATCCGTATTACAGTGCAATGATAAAAAGAGATAAATGGAGTAAATACAACAATTCGGGCCTGAACATTGCGTGCAACTGAATGTGAGAACTCTACTAGATGCAGCGTGAAATCAGTGCTTCGTCTCACAGATCACGGGGGTGGGGGGGGGAATTGGTCTGCAGGCTTTTCAGGATCCAAGAATGTGCCATTTCAGCTTGTCATTATTATTCAGAGCCGCAGTGGCGCAGTGGTTAGAGTGCAGTACTACAGGCTACTTCTGCTGACTGCCGGCTGCCTGCAATTTGGCAATTCAAATCTCACCAGGCTCAAGGTTGACCCAGCCTTCCGTCCTTCCGAGGTGGGTCAAACACGGACCCAGATTGCTGGGAGGCAAGGTGCTGACTCTGTAAAACGCTTAGAGAGGGCTGTAAAGCCCTGTGAAGCGGTATATAAGTCCAAGTGCTATTGCTATTCAACATTTGGCCAGTGGGAAAAAAAAGGCTCGCCAGATGTAGTATATATTTTCAGACAGATGTTCTTTGCTTCAGTAGCTTTTCCCACCTGCCCTAGAAAAAGAAGGCTTGAAGGAATATGGACTTGGAATAAACAGGTTTTTTAAAAAGCCAGAAGATCTTTCCAAGTTTGGAAATTGAAGCCGGTAGGCTTGTGAGTTTCTTCACAAATTCTGAAACTGCGTCTTAATTTTTCAGTTGTAGATTTTCATGGAAGCCACTGCTGGCATGAAGTCAACAAACTGAACAGAATAACAGAGTTGGAAGGGACCTTGCAGGTCTTTTAGTCCAACCCCCTGCTCTAGGAGACCCCATACCATTTCAGACCAATGGGTGTCGAATCTCTTCTTAAAAATCTCCAGTGATGAAGCCCCCACAACTTCTAGAGGGAAGCCGTCCCACTGATTAATTGTTCGAATTGTCAGGAAATTACTCCTTCGTTCTAGATTGGTTCTTTCCTCAATTGGTTTCCATCCATTGCTTCTTGTCCTGCTTTCTGGTGGATTGGCTCAAATTAAGCCAAGCTTTTTCTCATGAGCCTGGACAAGAATTGCAGCTTATTCTTTTCCTGAATTAGCATGCTTTGGGGTGGAAGAATTCAACCTGTAATACATCTGTAGCTGGATTCCAGAAGATGCCTCCCGCCCCTCTCCCAGGCCTGGCGTAAATTTTATTGAATCAAATCTTTTAATATCATCTGTATGAATTAGACTGCAGGGACCAGAGTGAAATTGAAGCTAGATAGCAAAACTCAATTTTTTTCCGGTACTGGATAGAAAGAGAAGGAAAAGTAGAATAAAAGTGCCGTTTGGTTTTACTTGGCTGCCTTTATAGATTAAAAAAAAAGAAGTTCTCATTCGATGCACGCAACAGACTTGATTTGGCCATCCTGTGAGTATGGTTGATTTTCCCCTACACCAATTCCTTTAATTGTGCTTTCCCTGTTGCTGTTTCTCTAATTGGGATATAATCAGTCTTTATTTTTCCCTTCTTTCCTCTTTTAATGCAGCTTTATTGAGATAGAGGGAGGTAAACCAACCTGCGCAGCCCCAACTACAGCTACCGTATCCGACTAAAACGTCTTCCTTTCACAACTAGAAAATCTTACTCCTTTAAGGGAAGATAATGGCTATATTCTCAGATTTCACAATGGTACTGTGGGAACTCCAATGTCAGCATTCCAAGTAATGCAACATTAGAAAGTAGAACTCTGAGGTAGGCAAATTCCTCAAAGAACAGTTTTATTGGATACATCATATTGGCACGACTGGTGAAAGCCGCCTCTAAAAATTCCCGAGCTTTCACCTAATTAAAACTAAAAGTTTCTCCTGTCCCCCGAAGTCACTGGTCACATTGTCAAATCCAGGTGCTGGCCAGTTGCTTGGTTACTTCACTCCTCCTCTGGAAAGACACCTTTGAGAATGTCCTTGGTTCCTACAGGAAAGCTTTATTGTTTGGTCTACAAAACCCCATCTAACTATTCCGCCCCCCCCCTCTGTTGTGTGGCAACCCTGAAGCCTCCAAGATGGCTTCAGCCATGTTCATTTCCGTAATAGATAGATAGATAGATAGATAGATAGATAGATAGATAGATAGATAGATAGATAGATAGATGGATGGATGGATGGA
>JANHFL010002768.1:141264-153013 GCA_032468155.1 Oxyrhabdium leporinum | reverse complement strand
AAAGAAAGAAAGAAAGAAAGAAAGAAAGAAAGAAAGAAAGAAAGAAAGAAAGAAAGAAAGAAAGAAAGAAGAAAAGGACTATGGGGTCCTTGGTGTCCTCTGAGCTTGGTTATTTTCTTCCAGACATTTCATGACCCAAACTAGGTAACATCACTGCTAGTCTTGAGGAGCACTGATGATGTTACCTAGTTGGGTCATGAAACATCTGCAAGAAAACAACCAAGGAGAGCACCAAAGACTCCACAGTCTACCCCCGAGCTACAAATATTCTGTTTTATTGAAACCTGAATGGTTTCAAGGCTGAAAAAAAATCCCTGCATTTTCCTGTCAGAACTCAGGGAAAAAAATGAATTTTAATACTTTAGTTACTCTCTAATTATGCTGCTATTATGCTAGCTTTGACAAAGTATTCCCCAGATGTAAAATATGAAAAAAACAGCTTTTCAAAACATTCCATTACCCTTTTAGTCTGCTGGGGATAAGGATAAATACAGCACAGTTCAATCTCATTAGCCATGCTGATTCACAGGTTGGATTAATATAGGAGAAATGCTTACTACCTGTGCTATGGCCTGGAGGAATTAGCTTGCATTTTGGAAGGGGGGCCTGTAGTGTTAGTGGGAGAGTGAGGTTCAGAGATCAATCCCAGTGAGATAGTGGATGTGGCATTTTGATGCAAACCTCATCCCATTAGATGTTCATTTTGTGCCTAAGGAATAAGAAACAATAAACCCACAGATGCTTTTTTTCCAAAAGACAACAGGACTTCCTTGGTTTTTCCCTCTGAAAATGTTTCACTTCTCATTCACGGAGCTTCTTTAGTTCTAACTGACTGGATGGGGAAAGGAAGGAATTCTATTCTTTGCAGTCATCTGGTCATTAGTATTCTCTCTGAGAGTCATTGAGGCCACTTGGGTGTTTCTCTGTATCCTCAGAGTCACCCGAGTGTAAATGGATGTGGGACCTTTTTCAGACTATTAAAAGGACTGCGTTGTAAACAGGAGATAGGTGATGAAATCCTTTCATTCCCCACCAGCCAGTTAGAAGCGAAGAAGCTTCTTGGATGAGAAGCAAAATGTTTTCAAAGAAAAAAAAACCCAAGGAAGTCCAGTTGCCTTTTGAAAAAAAGCACCTTTGGGTCAACCATGACCTGGATGATTGAGAATCTCCGTAGTGTCTCCCACCCCTGTTTTCCCAGAGAAGATCTGAAAGAGTTTTGACATATGTTATGGAGCCTTCACCTGTTCTAGAAGAGGTTTCTCAACCACTTTATCATCAGTTCAAAGGGCCTGGCTTGTTGAGTTATCCACCCAAGAACCTTTGGACATCCCATCCCATATCATTATGAATCATTCTGGGCTGTGTTTCCGTGGTAGGCTGATGTGAGTCTTAGCTGACAGAATGTTGTCCTCTGCTGGACTTTCAAGTCAATTGGGTGACCTTGAGTAAGCCTATGTCAAGAACTTCTTCTGTACAGTATTGGAAGGGAGAGCAGAAGAGCCTTCGATCTTCTCTCATGGAAATACCTGTGGAGATGAATTACTCCCCTGAAGTCTCGGTTGAAGGAAAGTGTAGAGTAATGAATGGAGGTCCTACGTCTTTAACAAGAAGGAACCAGCAGGCAACTTAGCTTTCCTTTAATTCATCTCTACAATGCGGGAACGCCGTTGATTTACACTTACAAAGAGTAGCACGACTCTATTTGGCCTTCGCCTTTTTTGCTGTCTCCTCTTTTAAAGCAGAGTAACAAATGAGGTGTGCTAAAAATGGTTGTGTGTTCCACACTCCTGCTTTCTGCTTTTATCTGGGAGAATAAAGAGCTGCAGACCTCGGTCCAGAAAAGCTTCAGGTGTGGCTCTGTAACCCATGCTATTTTCCTGGTGAAATTATCCAGGCTTTCTCTCCTCTGAAGGGATATAATTCATTCTACCTCTTCACGTCTCTTCCGTCGCCTTCCCTCATTTACAAACCGGTCTGTAAATATAGTGTTATTCAGGTGTTCTTCTCTTACCAATGGAAACCACAAGCTTCGCTTGCCCAGGGTTTATTCAGATAATTGATTTACTAGCAAAAGGACATGGTCAATGTCCTCTCTGTTCCATGGCTGTTCCTGGGTCCAAATTGTAGGCAGGCCAAGATGACATACATCAAGACCTTTAAAGTCAGGAGGGGAGGGATGGGGGAGGGAGCACTGATAGGAAACCTTTACAGCTTAGGCATTTAGACTCGATCCCTCTCTCTTTCAATGCCAGCTTGCTAAATGCCTGACAAGCTTTGTGGCAGCTGCTCAAACTTTTCCCCATCCTTAAATCTAGATAGAAATTGAATTGCCCTCGTGTCAGAAGCACCGAGGTACTTCCAGGTTGAAAGGCTTAGCCGCTGACATCATCTTTGCCCAAGAGATGTCCAGTTGAGGTCTCCTCTCATGTCCCCGGCAGGAGCTGGAATAAAGGACAGGAGCTCAACCTTGCCCCATGGCAGCACTCGGATCTCGAATGCAACGAGATGCCAACCTCCACCCCAGCGTCCTAACCAGGTGAGCCACCGTGATCCTTTGCAGATAAAAAAAAAGCAAAGAATTGATACAAGTCAAGATGAAGCTGTAGTGGTTGGAAATTCTAGGCGTCTCTTTTTAAATATCATTTTTATTTTATAATATAAAATACCCCCCAAAAAAAGGAAAGAAAATAGGAAATTAAGGGTGGGAAAGGGGACAGGGAAAAGGGGTTGTGAAATACAAGGGGGAAGAAAAAAAGAAAGAAAAGGGGGGCATGGACTTCCAACCCTTCCTAGCACAGTACAAGATAACACACTCCAGCCTCAGCTTTTTGCTTTTACACATCAGTATATAACTAGCCATTTCTATAACACAAAATCTTTCCAATCAACAAGACCAAAATCAAATTTCATTTTTTTTTCTTCACTAGGTGTCTCAATGCATCCCGGGATCTGTCATAGGGTGGATGGTGGTAACTGAATGTTCTGACTCAGCTCCCCAAACACAACAAACCCTCTGATGTGAACTCAAAATCTTCCTTTATTAGGCGTGCCGGCAGCCCTGGCAAAAATTTTCTCTCGCAGGCTAACAAGTCCGTCCCTCCAGAAGATAAATAGTTGTCTGCCACACCTATTCATCTCTGCCCCCTGCCTTTTATCCCCAGAGCTAGGGTGGCTCTTCCTTCCCAAGAATCAGCCCATGAATTTCCCCTGCTCTCCTCTCCTCTGCCTTCTACGCAGCTGTGCATCAGGCACTGGATCCAGCTGTTCCTCCTCTTTCTCATCAGCCACCTCCAGACCTGGGGGCTGTTGACTCTCCATCTGAGGGCTGACAAATGGCCCAGGCTCTGCCGGTCTCTCCCTCTCTCTCTGCCAGCTCCATTCCTTCTTTCCCCTCAGAGCTCCCAGGTTGCCCTGATGCTGACCCTGATTCCCACGCCTCCTCCTCCAATTCGGCTGCTGGAGGAGCCGGTGGCCAACAGGCCACAACACTGAAGTTCTGGGCGGATGTCCAGACATTATATTGGTAGTCTTCTCTGTGACACACACTGGCTTAGCCAGCTTTTTGAAATGCTAGGAATATCTTCAAAACCTGTCTGAACCGATTAAGTGTAGACATTGCATTAAACTGCAGTCAAAGTAAGATTTATGGAAACATCCATAATTGGATGAGTTTCCTATCTCAATGAGTGTCAACTTTTCGAGGCAGACCAGACCACGGAACCAGAGTTATGAATGCTAATAACTACTTTTATGTTATGTTTACAATAGCAGAATCTTGCATTTCTGAATGTGCCTCCCTCTCTTTATCTTTGTGACAACTGGGGAGGGTCAAGCCTGAGATGCTTTCTCAAATTATATGTGTGCCTTGAACTCAAATTTCTCTTGTCTTGCTGTTATCTTAGTTGTGGGTTTTCAGTACAGATTAATTTATAAAAAAATCTATATACTAAAGCTAAAACTCTTGTGTCTGTTTGATTGTTTGTAACCTTCAATCGGGTGCAATTGTACATCCTAGGGCAATAATTTTTGAGCTATGTACCTCAAATAAGCTAAGTTAAAGAATGCATCCCAAAACTGGAACTTACGACTTTCATGGGATTGACATTTGGCAGAATTATCAGCCACGGTCATGTGATCATTATTTCTAGGGCTCCCTGTCAGCTTCCGACAAGGAAAGTCAGTGGGGAAGGCTGCAGGAAGTCAGAAGTCACTCCCTCTGTTTTTTGGTTCATCCGTGAGCATTCTATTTCTCTGTGTAGGCAAGGAAATATCTCTGAAATGATGACTCAACAGATCCCGGATTGTCTCGTTAGTATACAATATAAATCCGTATCACAATGACATAACAAACAAGGTAAAATTTCCCAATACGATATAGTAATCAATACAAGCAATTTGAGCCGTTAGCTTTAATAAAACCCTACAGAGAATGATACAAGAGAAGACTCGGTAAGAAGCATTTCAAGGACCTTCTTAAACGTCTAAAAATCAGACCCTGCAGGTAATTCAAGAGGGGTCAGTTTGGAAGAGTTGGCGCTAAATGGGGAAAAAAAGCTTTGAGACACGAGGTGGCAATTTTAACTCAAAGAAAGACTAATCGAATTTGATTGCGCTATCAAGCTGAGCACGCACGAGCATGATTTGGCATCAGTGTTTTCAAATAAAGAGGTTATTGGAAGCACTGCCTGGAAATTGGCACCAACAATATAGACTGATGATGCACTCAAAGATCCAACACAACAGGAATTGACAAAAAGAGGAGAAAGGGATACATGGGAAAGATTCAGGACCAACTAGATAGATCAATAAAGGCAGAGTGGTTTCTTCCTAATCGAAGCAAACTGAACCCACAACTTCAGGGAGGCCCAATCTTAACCCTAGTTGGAGGTACTTGAGACTGCCACTAATTCTAACAATTCAGCAAAAAGCCAAGCATCCCATAAAATGTTAACGTAGGCCTCAGGCAACTCTAAGCTTAGCTGAATGTCTACGGAGATCCTCAGTCATCCAGGTCAAGGTTGTCCCAAAGGTGCTTTTTCAGGAGGCAACTGGACCTTCTGATTTTTTTTTTCTTTGAAGATGCTTGGCTTCTCATCCAAGAAGCTTCTTCAGCTCTGACTGGATGGCGGGGAATGGAAGGATTTATGCTCCTTGTAGACAACTGGTCCTTTGCATTCTTTTAGAGAGTCTTTTAGAGGTGACCCTGAGGACACAGATAAGCCTCCAGGTGGCCTCAATGACTCTCTAAAAGACTGCAAATGGCCAGCAGTCAGCAGAAGTAGCTTGCAGCGCTGCATTCCATCCACTGCACCACCACGGCTCATAACATCTGTGTCTATAAAGTATACAACGTTCAAAAGCTCACATTCCCACAACATGCTACATTTCAAACTTCCCAGCCTTATTTTTTTTTTTTATTTATGGTGGGAACAAACAGCGCGTGGGGGAAAAAAAAAGAGAGGAATTAACGGCTAGATGGCTGGCTGGATGGGTGAGTAAGTTTAAGGGAACCTGCCCTTCAGATTCTATCTCCTGGTAATAGATAGAGAAGAAACAACCCAAGGAGGAAGAAAGGATGGTTGAATGACTAGAACTGCGATGATGTGAATCAGTCTCACATTCTTTGGAGATACGCAGGGTGACTTCTGGAAAAGCTATCCAGGCAGTTGCTTTTTGAGGAATTCCTATAGATTTACAGAAACGCGGGAGAGTTTATCTTAGACTGCAGAAGAAGGCTTGCTCTCCGGAGCTTGAAGTACCTGCTTTGTAAGCAGATGGTGCCGTACTCAGTTCACTGCATTTCCAGGTAGGGTCGGGGAAAAAATGTGTTTTGGACCAAGATAGTTCATGAGGTTTGTGACGTGCCATTGAATTTCAGCTGCAGTGTATGATTTCGGACAAACGTTACCTTTTTCAAAGAGCACCCATCCACCCCAAAACAGAAATCAAAGGCAGAAAGGACAGCCAGTGGCTGGTGCAAAATTATTCCCTTTTCACACCGGTGGCTGCTACTAGCGTTTTTGTTTGCCCTGTATTTTCAGGAAGGAAGGGCCGATCAACCATCATGATGGCTAGAATGAAAGGGGAGGAGAAAAGGTCCTGAGTAAACATGAAATATAAAAAGAATAATTCATGTACCAAGTGATTCATGTACCTTTTCTGACCATCTTCTCTGGTTTAACTTGATTAGACAAGGAAGAACTACATATTTTATTCACAAGGCTTGGGTAATGATACTGCAGAAGTTTCTAACTCACTGCTGAACAGCGAGATTAATGTTAAATTTCATTTTGACAAACATTCTAAAACCCGGCAAAATATACCATATTTCTTCTTGGTTAGCTGCAATGCACAAATGAGAATGCAGAACATAACTCTTTGGTACGGCCTGTCTCTAAAATGGTCTTTTCAGATTGTGCAATGAAAATGACTAACTTTCCTCTACTGGAGTTTGGAGTTATATGATTCGATTCCGTTTTGAATCTGGATGAGTACCGTTCCTTGACCGGCTAAATTTTCTCTCTGGTTTTGCAGCCGCCATTTTGGATGACCCCATGGAATGCAGCCGAGGGGAACGACTGTCCATCACGCTGGCCAAGAACCGGATTAATCGTGCCCCTGAAAGGGCAGGGAAAGCCAGAGTGGAAGTGGACATCTTTGAGTTGCTGAGAGATAGTGAATATGAAACAGCCGAGACTAGTACGTACAGCTCTGGGGTTGGGGGTTGCTTGCTTGCTTGCTTGCTTGATTATGTCATCAAGTTGATGTTGTATCCTACTGGGCGTATCTTCTCCTTGATCAACTGTCCCCCATGATCCTTTAAGTCTTCCATTTTTTTTTTTTAAAAAAAGATATTTCTACCCATGTGGGCTTCTTGGTTACAATACATGGGTTTCCCATTGTGTCCTCCTGCACAGTATGAATGGATGACTTCGCCATTGTCACTAAAATGATCATCCATCTCTAGTATATTCCTATATCCCTGTTGCCCGGTAGAGGTTCCAGTTGGCTTTAACTGGCCAGCTGAGGTGACTTCCACACCTTGGATGAGCCTGTTGTGAATATACAATCATGCTCTTGGCATACACTGTCAAAACTCTTTGCTTATCCCTCCCAGGAAAACACCAACAGTGAGACGACATAGAGCTTGTGATGAGCGAACATGGCATTTCCTGACCTAAAATTCCTTTCTATGATCTCCTATGTATTAATACTGTCTACTTCTGCAGGAATGTCCTATTATTATTATTATTCTGTTGTTTAATATTTTTAGCCTGCAGCTCTGCCAGAAAGCACAAAGTATTATCCATAATTCTGCTGTTCTTTTATTTTTATCCTTGCAACCTTAAACTCTTTAAAACCTTAAATGTAAGGCTAGGCCCATTTAGGAACTTTATTGTGGATTCGGAAGAGAAACTGAGTCAGTGCTTAGAGAAGGAATCCAATCTGGGACGTCCAGCCTAGCCCATTGGGCAGAATGGCCATGCCAGCCAAGAATTTTGGGCATTGTAGTCTAGCCTCCCTTGGCCTTATTTCTCACCATCCTTAGCCAAAGAGTTGATATTTCTACTAGACAGTTTCTTGTTATGAATTTCATCCAGGTCTATTTTAATTAATGTTTATTTTCTTTTTTTTCTATCTGTTGTTATTATTAGCTACCCTTATCTTCCCCTAGAGCGACAGAGGATAGAAATTAAATATCCAGGTTACTCTCTATCTGCAAGCACATCTGAAGGGCGTCAGGTTAGAAAATAACACAGGGAATGGAGAATTATGCTGCCCACAAATTTTAACTTATTTGGCTCCTGAAATGATAGTTTGGGGGTATTTTTGCTGGACATGGATATTCTGCTACTAAAAGCTTGAGGAACAAAGGGGCGATGGGAAATATGAAAAAAGAGCACCCCTGTTTTCTATTTTCTGTTGCCTCTGGAAACCAGTCATTCAGCACCTAAGTTGCTCAAACAGGAACAAAAGTTGAAAAGTCTATGTGTAAACAAGAGGGAACATGGCCCCTCTGCTCTACCATGGAAATGTGGATTATCTATCTCTTGAGAGTGCACATTCAAGAAGCAGGATTGTTTCTCTTGGGTTGAGAGGTCAGTTTGATTTATTTTATTTTTTTTAACATTCCCCTCTTGCGCATTCAGGAAGACCTTTTTTTTCAGTCACTTTAGATGGTTGCTCACCAGACGACTCTGAGCAGCTCACGAGGGGTTAAAAACATCCAGTACAAAAGAAAATGATAAAACAATGGAATAAAACATAAAACAAGCTCATGTACTGTCCTGGAGCAGCACTAAGGGGAAGTTTCCATCTTTCGAGCAGTATTTCTCCAACTTGAGAGCTTGAAGATGAATGGACTTCAACTCCCAATATTCCTTAGTGTTGTGTAGACGTGGAGTTGAAGTCCACACATCTTCAAGCTCTCGATAGTGAGAAACAGTGACAGGATCAGCAGGACCAGGGCCACTGAATTTCAAGGCCGATCCATAAGGCAGGGGCTGTCATTGAGAAGGACAATGGTGGGCCCCAAAAGGCGACAAAGTTTAATTGGTGGGATCCAGAGCTGTCAACCCTGGCAGATCTTATAAGCTAGAAAATTGGAGATTCTACAAATGTTCAGGACTTGAGAGATGAAGGGCTTTTTAGGCACAAACATATCTTGGCTTTCATTCAGATGTCCATTGGTAATCAACAGAACGTATGGAATAGTGGTATCGGGTCCATAATTTCTTGGACTGCTTCACACTAGACCAGTTGTAACTTAGATGTGGCCTTCAAGGACAGCCCCAGATAGAGCACATCACAGAAGTCCAACAAACATAGGCTCGGTCTTAGCAAGATTGAGGATTTGGAGGCCATCCAGAGATCTTTCATTACTAGATGGGGTTGCAGTAGTAATACACAATTAGGAGTTTTTCCTAGACTCACAACTTCTAGTTGGAAAGTGGATAACAATGACGAGGAGGACCTTGGTACAACATCAATTTCTGCCCCCAATTGTTGCCAGTCCTGGATCAGGGGCATCTACTCACAGTCATTTCAAGAGCCCTGGTTAGAATGCAGTGTTGCAGGCTCCCTCTGCCGATTGCCAGCGGTTCAATCCTGACCAGCTCAAGGGTGACTGAGCCGTCCATCCTTCCGAGAGCAATAAAACGAGGACCCAGATTTTGAGGAGCAATATGCTGACTCTGTAAACCATTCAGAGAGTGCTGTAAAGCACTATGGGGCTATTTCTATTCATGCCTACATCTTCTTATCAGTAGCAATTCATCTAGAATCAATAGGAGAACTCACAACAGCAAACTTCATCATGAAGAGCAGGACCCACAATCGTAGCACTAAATACTTCTGACGTTGTGACAGGACCCCCGTGATGGTTAGCTAAGAATGTAATATAGTTTGATCGTGGGCCTGCAAGGCATTCTGCAATTAAAATTGGATTCTACTTCCAATTGATGTTGCAAAGTTACCATTTCCATCAGATCGGGATCGCACACTGTGTACCACCACAACACCAATGGTATGGCAGGAAGAGTGATTTAAAATAGGTAGCATGTCTCAATTAACATGCCATAAATGCAACATTGCAGCTGTTAAGGCGGTGAGTTAGGTTTTTTTTTTTTCCTTTGGGGAATAACTGGCTTTCTTTTCTTTTAATTTCCACCCCCCACCCTCAGCATTCAACAGATCTTAATGCAAACTAACACAAAGGCACCAAACTATATGGGAAACAACTCTGACTATAGGTCACTGTTGCCTCAGAGTCATTGATCCAAGGATTCACATGCTACCCTGACTGATAATGTGGTTTAAGTACAATTCCCTGAGTTAGTTAAACAAGAAAGAACGCTAAGCCATAAACCAGTGTCTTAGCTGGGATCCCACATCTTATTGACCCCAAGCAATCTTTAGACAGCACAAAGTGGGAAAGTGTGACTTTGGAGGAAAAGCTTGTTTTGAAGAGTGATACTACTACCCATTGTAAATCTTCGGGAAGGAAAGAAGACTTTCAAATCTTTCTGGAAGACCTCCGAATCTCAACATTTTTGCAATTAACGTCGATCTTTTTCTTGCCTCTTTGTGATTGCTCTAATAAATTAATGCTTAAAGAGTGGGAATCCGTATTTGACGGGCTAATTGGACAGTTTTAGAGGGGGGGAAACCACACACACACACACAAATAAATACTATAAAATCCAAACAGCAAATGCAGCTGCTTCAAATTTCCAATTTTGAATTATAATTAACTCAGCTATAAATATATAATTCCCAAGCTATTTTTATTCTATTCTTCTTCAATAAAAGCAAGCTTTCATTAATATGTATTTTTAAGAGAGTTTGGACCTCGCTTGTCTTCCTAAATTGGCTCAACATTTTCCTTCCAAACATAAAGAAGGCAATTATATTTCCTTTTTTAAAAAGCGTTTGAAAATTTCTCTGATCTGAAAAGATTCAACATGTGAAGTATTACTACCACTCTATAAAACCCTAGTAAGACCACACCTGGAGTACTGCAATTTTGGTTACCATACTACAAAAGAGATGTTGAGACTTTGGAAAAAGTTCAGAGAAGAGTGACTGAGATGATCAAAGGCCTGGAGACTAAAACTTACGAAGAACGGTTGTAGGATTTGGGTTTGGCTAGGACCAGGGGTGACACGAAAGCAGTATTCCAATATTTGAGGGGCTGCCCCAAAAAGGAGGGGTTCAGATTATTCTCCAAAGCACCAGAGAGGGCAGGACAAGAAACAATGGATGGAAACTAATCCAGGAGAGAAGCAACCTGGAATTAAAGGAGAAACTTCCTAACAGGGAGGACAATTAACCAGTGGAATGGCTTTGCCTCCAGAAATCGTGATTGATGCATCACTGGAAGTTTTTAAGAAGAGACTGGACAGCCGTTTGTCTGAAATGGTATTGGGTCCCCTGCTGGTTTAGGGTTGGACTAGAAGACCTCCAAGGTCCCTTCCAGTTCTATTTTGATTCTGATCTTGATGGCTCTTGGGAACATGTGATCCATTTGTTCTTCCTCTATATTTGTTTGTTTGTTTTAATTTTTGTCCTTCCTCTGCCTCCCACATTGCTGAAATTTAGTTATTTTTTGCCTCCAAATTCCAGCGGGTACCGCCTCAGGTGATGGCCAAAATTATTTATTTGCTCATTTATTCAAATGCTGCAGCTGCCCCACTCCACAAAAGCAACTCTGGATGGCTTAGCATTCTAGAATTATAAAACATTTCAAGCCATTCGTAAGACATTCAAACAATAAAGGCATCCACAAAAGAAATAAATATAAACAGCAGCTGTGATGATTAATCAGCTATGGTTGCTGAAATTGGATATGTCTAGTCTAACGAAAAGAAGAACTAAGGGTGACATGATAGCAGTCTTTCAATATTTGAGGGGCTGCCCCAAAGAAGATTTGGGGGTCCACCGATTCTCCAAAGCCCCCGAAGGCAGGACGAGAAGCAACGGATGGAAACTGATCCAGGAGAGAAGCAACCTGGAACTAAGGAGGAATTTCATTGACAGTGAGAACAATTAACCCGTGGAACGACTTGCCTTACAACTGCAATTGAGCCCCAAATATTGTTTGTCGCTAAGTGAGGCAGTTGTTAAGTGAGTTTTGCCCCCATTTTATGGCTCTTCTTGACATATTTGTTAAATGAATCACTGCAGTTGTTAAATTAGTCACACGGTTGTTAAGTGAATCTGGCTTCCCCATTGACTTTGCTTGTCAGAA
>JANHFL010002768.1:33960-48871 GCA_032468155.1 Oxyrhabdium leporinum | reverse complement strand
CCCCTATCTTAACCACTCTTTGTTTTTATCTTTTCAGCTGCCTTGGACTTTGGGTTGACTTTTTGCCACTTTCCCAGCCCGGCAGAAGAGATGCTCCTTCCTCATTATTAATGAGAGATATCTGAAAAATGCCTGGGGAGGGAGGGGGAAGAGCAGAGACAAGAAGGAAAAGGCAGAACTCTCTAACCAGGAGCATAAACAAGGGGGGCGTTTATCTCTGGGAGGGAGAAGAAACTTGCGGAACGGGTTCGTGGCCATCCAGACAGTGCTGCCCCACTTTATTTATTTTTTTCCCTCCCATTCGGCCTCATCCTCCCTTTGCCAATGCCAAAAGGAGCGGAATTCAGACCTACAGAAAGGCAGAAGCTGAACCAAAGTTATGTAATTAATAGCTGTAACAATTTCAGCTTGACTCTGTTCCTACAAGCTACGACGATGGCGGGATTCACTCTGCCAATGAATGAACACTAAGACGACAGGAGAGAGGTTGGGGAGGAGGGGGGGGGAGCACGTCATGGCCCCTAGCCCCCCTAGCCCCCTGGGAATGTGGAACATTGATCTCTGCAGCATTCAGCAGGACGGATTGGCAGGGAAGCACGATATCTGCGGAGGTTTATCACAGGGCTACCACCATACAGGTAGTCCTCGACTTACAACAGTTCATTTAGTGACTGTTCAAAGTTACAACAGCAGTGAAAAAAAGGGGACTTAACAACCATTGCCGCATTTCCCTATGGCCACCTGATTTACATTCGGATGATTGACAGCCGACTCACATTTAAGATGGCAGCAGTGTCCCGGGAGTTGTCCCGGACTACTGTGAGCTGACAAGCAGAGTCAATGGGGAAAACCAGATTCACTGAACAACTGGGTTACTAATTTAAGAACCGCACTTGACAAATGAGGTGAGACAAGTCGTAAAGTGGAGCAAGCTGACTTAGCAAACCTCTCCCTTGACAACATGAACTTCGGGGTCAATTGTGCTTGTAGGTTGAGGACCGCCTGTAGTTCGTGCACATTGTGAGGGCTCTGGGATCGGAGCTGCACTGCCCCTCAATGCACGTGGGCTACACGTTGGGCTTCCTCTTCGTTGGGGGTTGAGAATATTAGCTGACTGAGCTGCGACCTGACCTCTTTTGCCAAGTTTGGGGAAACGCAGGTGGTGCTGAGACAAACCATGAGGGGGGCCAGACTTAGAGATGGCACTGGCTTTCAGCCGATGATGACGTCCAATATTACTCAAAATGCTATGGATCCAGGATCCTTAAAGTAAACCACCTCTCAGTTCGTTCTTTAATCTCCAGTGAGGCCCTTTTTAGTTTATAATGGCTGACCTTTGCATTTTCTGCATTGTACCCGGGTCCTGAAATTAAGTAGTGCATTCAGCCCCTTGAGCGTTAATTTTTCTGGCTGCAAGTACATACAGTTTGCCTTAAGGAACATTTTAGGTCTTGGCTTGCCCAGCCCGCAAAGAGCAGAATTGATCTTCCGGTGGGCTAAAAAGCCTTAAAAGAGTTGAGTTTCTCTGGGTTGTTCTCTCCCCCCCGCCCCAGGTATGTAGGATATTGTGAGTTGGCTTTAAAAGGTTGGCCCGAAACGCCAGGGGGAAAAAAAATATATTTTAATACAGCACTATATTCTGCAACCTTTATGTGCTGTGTCCCTCTGCCCCACTTTTGTAGGTATCAGGACCTAGTGACCAAATACGGGAAGCTGGAAAAACTGGCGGTGGTCGACCTGCGGCCTCAGAGCAGCGCCAAAGTCGAAGTTCACTTCAAAGACCAAGTGAAGGAGATGAACATCCGCTTGGATCAGACGGTGGCGGAGCTAAAGAAGGAACTGAAGACGGTCGTCCAGCTGCCCATCAGCAGCATGCTGGTCACCTACTTCGACAACGAAGATCCTTTTGGCCCCGAGGAGCTGAAGTACAACTCGAGGGCCCTGCACTCCTACGGCATCCGGGACGGAGACAAAATTTACGTGGACTCCAAAGCCAAGTAGCCTCTCCGCTCCCGAAGGCCCCCCCGCCCGCCCCCCGCGTAACGCCACCCAGGGACTTTCTGACGGGGGGTGCTTCATTTGGGGGGTTCACCTGCTTGAGATTTGGCACTTTCCAAAGAAGTGCCTCCGATCACTTCTCTAGCCCGGGTTAGCAGATCCAGATCCGCGAGGTAAAAGCACCAGGATTCAGCGCAGATGGCAGCCAGGATGCTCCACGGAGACGTGACCTCGAGCAGGTGGGCGGTTTCCCTCTGGCATCTCCCAGCTGCTTCAGTACACTTTGTGAACGTAGCACGACAGGCCGGCTTCAAAGGTCATTACGGCCACGCAAGGCCGGGCATTCGGCCCTCCGGCCCGCCTAAGCGTAAGGTACGTGTGGAAGAGATTCTGTGCAGCTCTTGGACTCCAATTACAAACGGCCGCCCTGCTGTCCCTTCACCTGGGTGGTCTGTCATTTCTTTCTTCCTTGGGGGGGGGGGGGAGGACACCTTTTTGGAAGGAAAGGTTTCTTCAAGACATGGGCCTGCGGGATTGTCCGGCAGCCTTCTGGATTTCAGACAGCTGAAGGACATACTCTGAGAGGTGTTTAACGTGCATGTGCACACACTCCCTCTCTTTCTCACACACACACACACACACACCTACAGCTTCCAAAGCACAGTAACAAAGCTGCATTCCTTTAGCTAACCTTGCTGGTTTGCCAGTTCTCCAAGGTAGCATAGATAAACTCTTTCTGCACGGGGCACCTGCACATGGGAAGTTAAATGGATAGCACCTCGACATACAGCCAGTGAGTCGGGCAGCTCAGCAGAACAACTGATGGAGCTGTTTGATAAAAAGCCATTGCCTGATTGGTTGCTGAAGCAAACGCCTCTCATTCAGCAGTTTGCTGACAGATCACGGATTCCTTGTAGTGCCTGGATGCACAGGGGTGTGTTCAGTTCATCGCTATCATGCGTAGGCACTTTGGGTGGCTTGAATGCGTCTCCCCGTCTCGTTCCCTGCATCCGTACGTTCATCCTTAGAGGAAACTTGTGGCAGGATTAGCTGAGGGACAGACACTGGTTCCTACCAACTAGAAACCTTTCATAGCTAATTTTGACCTGAATTCCAAATTTTGTATCATGATGCCTGGATGGAAACCGAAACCCAATACAGCTTGGTTTGTTCTTAGTCCATTTTTAAGCCCACAGGAGCACGCAGAACCATTCCTGGTCCTCCAAGGTTGGTCATGTTCATGCATGAGCCGTTATTCTGGACTTGCCCCCTTAGATGGTCCATGATTTGTGCAGCTCCCGTAGGATGAGCTTCTGTTCTCTAACTCCACAGCAATTCTTCTGTTTTAACTCGGGATGTGCAGTGCGCTTCTGTAATCAGGACTTTGAGAGAGTGCAGCGAAGATCATATTAAATGCTCCCCACTGTTTTCATCGGCCTTTGGTCTCTTGCGCTGTTCTGCTTGGAAATGCATTAAACTTGTTTACTTCGTAAATTCAGGCAGAGACTGCCCTTCCTTCCTTGTGTCAGTTTGACAAGCTGGAGGCAGTTCAATCCACCCATTTTACACATGTACATTTAAATGTCTGTGAAGCTGGCTGATTCTTATTACCTGTGCACTTTTGACCTGAGTTGGTAGCTTTTATGCTCCGAAAGCAAGATTTTTTTTTAATCCAGCCCCTGATTCTGCTATTCTCTCTGGAGGCTTCCTTTTTTTATACAAATTGCAGAGTGTGGAGGTTTTCCCCCTCCTTTCTGGTATCTGTACTGCTGGAAAGCAAAAAAAAAGATCTCGTTGGAAAGGAAGCATTGCCACCCTCTGTACATTAAAGAGAAGGAATGGCTTAGAGAGAATGGCATTCTGACCATCCCTGGTGAAGCCACAGCTCTCCATCAAATTATGACTATTGGACGTCACTCCAGAATAATAATATTCTGGAACTATAGCAAGCTGAGGTTCTTTCCTCTCTATTTACTTAGCAAAATGCCCTTATGGTAACATTGTGATGCCATCCCAAATCAGCGTTTTATTTTTGATCGATGCGTTTGTGTGTGTGTGTGTTTACACATGCTGTAATGGGGAATGTTCGTGTGAATAAGATATTTTATTATAAAGATTTATGGAAAGATAGACTTGTGTAATAATATACTATTATTTTATCGGTGGTCCTACTGTATCAAATACCCTAGTAGGGGTTGACAGACTGGTTGGATGCACAGGGCCAGCCATTGAAATTTATGGAACATCCATTGGAACGGTATTTCATATCTACCTCCCCACTCCAATGTTGATGCCATCGTAGTACTGTTCACTATCTATGTAGTCAGTATCTTAGAAAGAAGCATTAAACAGGTCGGGGAGAGAGACGGCAAAGGAATTCCACCGAAGATTCATATTTTTGTGCGTATTATTGAAAGAGAGTTAGTCTTAAATCCTAAACCTATTCCCTTAATCTTATGTCTCCTGGGTTGTGACTCTCATAGACTTCTGGAGAGCAGTTAAGTTAGGGGGGAAAAAGCTGTATCTAACTTATTTAAATCCGCAGATTATATAATTTAGGCAATTCAGGGGGGTTTGCTTAAGTTGACATTCTGCTAGGTATAATATAGAGAGAATAGGCTACAGCGAGACAGAGCCTTCAGGCCCATCCCTCGAGTTTTCTTCAACCATTTCCATTTTTGTTTTTAAAAAATCCATAAACAAATGCTTTGGAAGCTGAGGTCTGCATCTAATACATTCTGTCAGCTTTCTGCAATTATACAGAATTGGCACATAACTATGGGCAAAAACTGTCGGCATTGGGAGCAGCCAAACTGCATCAAATATTTAATCTTTTAATTAGGTACATTATAGGAGGATAAAAGCAGCGTGAAAGGGAGAGTAATGTAATGGCATTCTACACCAGTGCCCTGTTCGGCTACATTTTTGCATTGGATTCAGCTGCAAAATCTGTGGATCATCCTGATTTGCCAAGAGCAGCACATTCACCACGTTCACCAAGGTTCTGTGTTGAACCCCTAGCTCTGATTGGTTCCCTATTTGGGCTTTTTCAAAATGCTGTGTACAAAAAGGAGATGCGGTATCGGACTTTGCCAGTTTTCAACTCCGCTTTCATCCAGTGCTAATGTCACACTAGATTGTTTCTGACCGAAAACTGATTTTTGACCATTGGCGTTTTGCTTAAAATGTTAATATTAACATTCAGTTCATGCTTGGCTGTTCACCTGATGAGAACCGTCATAAGCCAGATGCACAGCTGTTTGCCGTTGAACATGTGGACTCCCCTTTACGCTAGGGCAGGGGTGTCCAACCTTAGCAACTTTTAAAATGTATGGTCTTCAACTCCCAGGATTCCTCAGCCAGCCATGCTGGCTAGGGAATTCTGGGAGTTGAAGTACACAGGTCTTAAAAGTTGCTAAGATTGGACACCCTGTGCTAGAGGCTTCCTCTGCAGATAGTTAAGAAGCCAGGAGACTAAATACTGTAGAGATCATTTTGTATTGCCAGACCGAATGGTCCCTAAGCTCATCCAAGTCCAAAAATCCGGACAAAAAGCGAAAAGATTGACTTCTGGATAAAGAGAGGAAGAAGATTGACTTTGCCCGGAGTTGTATTCTGAACAGCACTATCAAGTTTATAGTTGGGTGGTGAACCCCATTTGTAGGAAACTGCAATTCTACCTACAAAGACTCTTGAGATTTTGGGGTTGGGGGAAATGTTCTGGTCCCCGGAAGGAGTTTATATTTCCCCCAAAGACCCCTATTTACGAAAGGTGACCCTTTTTTAGGATAAGTGGGGCGATGTCAGAAAGTCCCCCTTTCCACAATCAGGTTAACCTGTAGACTTCATTGCATTAGAAAATAGTGTCATTATCTGCCATTTTTAATGGTCTTGTACTGAGAAAAAAAAACCTGGGGAACTGGGAAGTATTAGCTTTGGAACTCAGGGGGCTGTTATCGCTGGGTAGCAAGCCATAGCAAGTGATTCCCGGCTCATATCCGGGTCTGGCAGTTGCGTGTAGTATTGAGCAAAAAGGAGGATCTTGGTTGGCGTTTACTGCGGGCGAGTAAGTTCTGTGCATGTTAGACCTCAATTTAGCCTTCCCGTTATGCAAAATATGAAATTCGTAGCTAATTCTGCTTCCGCGATTAAGTTGAGCGAGAAACTTGTGGTTTTTCCCCCTCCCTTTCCGACCTGGAATGCTGGGGCGAAGAATGGGCAGGGGTGCGTGTGTTCGGGTGGCACCCCGGCATGATTGGAGAAATTAAAGGATAAGCAAGCAAAATGAAACAGGTCTAGACTCTGAAATCTCTACCCTTGCTTTGGCTTTTGAACTTTCTGTCCGAGTCCCAGAGAAAGCCATGTATATATGGATCCACTGAAGTTAAAGGCATGTGCTATAGACCCGTAGCATAGTTACTCACTAGCAATCTGCAGGGTTTCGGACTAGTAACGCAACCGTATGTTTCGGTGATTTTGGTTCTGAAAAGGTTACGTAGATTGCATCCCGATTTTCATCCTCCGAGCCTTTTCTTCTCACTACACCCTGAGTTGAAACTGGTTATCAAAGCAGTCTTTGCTCTGCTGAGTTCCATAAACCAGTGCCTTTCAACTGCGGCTGCTTCAAGACCTGAGGACTTCGACTCCCAGAATTCCCCAGCCAGCTATGCTTGTGGGTGTGGAGAGCTAGTCAGCCTGGATCTGATTAAGGTGCTGTTTCCGAAAAGTCTGTAGAGATTCTCAGCCGTCCAGGTCCTGGCTGTCCCAGAGGTGCTTTTTCAGGAGGCAACTGGACTTCCTTGTTCTTTCTTTTGAAGACGTTTCGCTTCCCATCCAAGAAGCTTCTTCAGCTCTTCCATTCCTCACTATCCTGTCAGAACTGAAAAAGCTTCTTGGATGAGAAGTGAAACGTCTTCAAAAGAAAAAAAAACAAGGAAGTCCAGTTGCCTCTTGAAAAAGCACCTTTGGGACGTGCTGTTTCCTAAGGAGTCCTAATTTGTACTAATGGCTAGGTAGAGCGTACTTTCTACAGGGAGCTGCAGCTACTCTCCAGAACACGGAGGAGCACCTATCTGCACCCTGTTGGCTACCCTAGTTGTAAAGATTTGGCGTAGACACATAGACTGCAACTTGGGGAAAAGTGTCATTGAATTCCATAGTAGAAAACTGTGCGGGGTTATACCAATGGAGCCACTTTGATGTGTACCTAAGGCAATTGTACGTAAGTAATAGTGTGACATCCATGCAGAATTACCACTAGGGAGTATCTGCTTCTGAAGAACCTACTCCCGTCTTACTCTCTTGCTGGCACAGAGCAAAAAGTGAGCAAAAGGAGGCCCATGTTCACCACTTAATTCACTTCCAAATCTAACATGTGGGCAGGATCCTTGGCTGAAGTCCTTTGAAAGGGCAATACATGTCAACCTTGGGACAGCTGGTAAGGCACAATGACATGCAGCAATCCTTTATTCGAGATACGTTGGGCCTGAAGATTTCTCTGGATCTATTTACCTGGAAATATCTGACAGGATGGTTAAATAAAAAAATCCACTAAAGTTTCCCTTTTGTTTGTACTCCGATTCATGTACTTTTGTGGAAGAAAGATAATATCCCTTTTCCAAGAAACAAGCATTGTATTTCAGTGTTCAAGAACTTGCTCCAAATATAAGGCAGTCAATTGAATGATATCAATAAACTTTAAGTTTTGTATTAAAAAAAAAGTGTGAAAGTATCTTATTTACATTATTTTGTTTCTAAGCCATAAATTCCAACGCGCACGGATCTTGCTGGATTAAGTTTAATTTTCTCGTCTCTGCTTGTGGCAGTGCTCTGGGAAATCTTCAGAACCGTCCAGAAAGTTAACCTCTGGCTGTTGAAGTCAGCCGGTCGGTTTCCTGAATCCGTTCACAGACCTGAAACGATTTTCTTTCGATTTTCTTTGAATCCGGAAGCCCGAAGTAAGAAATCTATGAAAACTGTAAATCCACCTGAATCCCTTCCTACACATCGATTTGGGTATTCTATAAGCTTGGAAAAAGTTACTTTGGCTCCGAAGGTCCTTCATTCCTGCGCCAGTTCAGTTCTTACGCTCTTTAATGCTAATTTGGTAACACTATATAGACCCACCCTCAGTAGTACAAAGGAAGGGAGGCTCTACTTTTCTCTACTTTTTTTCTTTTGCCCCTAAGTGAAAAGTGATTGTGATCAAAACGGCCTCATTCTTAGTTCTTCCAACCTTGACATCTCCTTTCTGGATCGCCTGGAAAGTTTTTTTAAAGTTTTCAGAAAGAGATTGCTTCAGATTTGCAGCTCGTTTCTGATTCACCTTTCCATCAGCGAACATACCATTATAGATCTGAGGTGCAAAACGGACTTGTTCTTCATTGAGAAGCATCTATTTAGTTCTGTCTTTGGGGTTTTTTTTTTAAGAAAAAACCCGATTTTTTTGGACGCATCAAATCATTCACCGTTGGCAAACCTTTATTGACATGCATCCTTCGCTGACCTAACGTTTCCCAGAGTTGATCAAAACGTGGTTTCAGATTTCAGATACAATTTTGCTTCGCTCGACCACAAACCAGGTTGGTGTTTTTGTTTTTCCCTGTATTTATATGCCTCTGTTTAAAATGTGTATTTCTTGTTTTCAAAGAGTTTTCTTTTTTAAATGCTGCATTGTAAACTCTTATTTTGGGGATACGAATACGTGTTTTTGATGGCGGTTTGATGTTGGTGGGGTGTTTTTGGGGTGGTTTTTTTTGGTAGACCAGCCATCTAGTTTGTTTTTATTTTGTTTGATATCTCGGAAGCCACATAAAAAGCAACACATTCTCTGCAATGGGAACACTGAAGGCAGCTGATTGCGAATTGGATGTGATAAGTCTGCTAATATCGGCTTCTGTTCCCAATTACATAGAGGAAAAGGCAAAGCGTTTAGCTCCCTTGTTCCCTTATCATCCCACTTAAATGCGTCTGCGAGATGAGGTATAAGTCCTTAACTTAATATAATTTCTACATTTTGTAATTAACGCGTTGCTGTCATACATTTCAGGAAAATTAAGCTGCATACCTAATGAGGCAGCGCATCTCTTTGGGCATGTACACACACACACAGACACACACATAATACATGGACAGGTTTTACGCAACATGATTGAATAGTCTTTAAAGACTCAGCCAAGGTAAGAGATAGTAGTGCAGGTAAAACAGTGATTGTGTGCAAATGCGCAGAGTCAGAAAGACAGAAAAAAATATAGTTTTGAGCACTGATACCAGGCTGATTCATTCCCCTCTCTTGCCAGAGAGAGAGAGAGAGAGAGAGAGAGGGTAGAAATAAGCAGCTGAACCAGGTCCTACAGTATCCAAGATGGTTACGTGTCTTTGGAGATTCTCAATCCTCCAAGTCATGGTTGTCCCAAAGGTGCTTTTCCAAAAGGCAACTGGACTTGCTTGCTTGCTTGCTTGTCCGTTTTTTCCTTGAAAACATTTTGCTTCTTCTCCAAGAAGCTTCTTCAGTTCTTCACAACTAAAGAAGTGAGATGTTGTCTTTTGGAAAAACACCTTTGGTGTAAAGGTACTTAACTTTCATCTGAATAATGCCATAGTTGTTCGGAACGAAATCCCATTTTGTTCAGAGCTCTTTGGGGCGGTGTGAACATTGGGCACAGTTTCTGCTAGTTTCTTCAATGGTTATAGAGATTGCTAGCAAGATAACGTGTTGAGTTGTGTATCGTGTGTGTGTGTGTGCTGATTTTCAAATCAGTTGGGTAGAATTGGAACTTGACGTGGGAATTCTGTCAAAAAACAAACATTTTTATGGCTGTGTATAGCCATAATCCCATGTTTCTCCTAGTTCAGATTTGGAATAAAAACCGACTTCCACGATAAAATATGAGCTCTATTTATGCGGAGAGATTTTACTCCCTCCCAAAAATTAAGTAGAAGCTTAAGGGCTCTACAGTTCTTCAGTTCTGCATTTTTCAGCAGAATATAAATTTTACCTCTACAGTAATGCAACTTTCAAACGAGGAGGGCTGGCAAATAGTAATGAAACGGTGTGTACTTTACCTTAAAAGTCTCTCTATGTACTCAATAATGTATGAGAAACTTCCGCTGGGGTCCCCCAATAATTAAAACACCTAGGATGTATGTAATATTCATGCAATTTTGGTTTTCAGCTGCTTTTCCCTTGCCCCTTCTCCTCACCGAGCCCACAGATTCTTTGCAAGACGGGTATGCTTATGACACAAAAAATTAGCTTCTGCGTCCTTGTTTGTATTTTCAAACTCCCAGTCAAGAAATGTTAAGTATTCTTCAGCTGGTTTGGGAGGGGGAGAAGAGAGGATTAGTTTAATCGAGGTTTAAAGTCTTTGCAACGAGAGCACTCCATGCTCCGTAATGGGCTCTCATTTTCGTATACAATGAAAAGCTAATCATCCAAAAGCTTTGTACTGGAGCGATCACAGAGAAACGGAGGTTATTAAAGGATTGAATGTTTCCTCCGAGTGATGTTCCCCGTTAATTCCTATTTACTGCTGACCTTGGAAACTCTTCAATCCTAACCCATCATTAGGCTTCACTTTTCATTTGAACCCGTCACATAAAACAAGGAATTTACCTCTCCTTCCCCCTCCCAGTTAACAAGGATGTTGACAGCTCCTGGCTAATTGAGAAGGTCCAAGATCTACAGATGTTTAAAAACAACAATAACCCTTTACTCCCCAAATTTCTAGGCTCATCTGTCAATTTGGACGTTCCTTGAGTGACATGCCTTTAATGGGGAATTGATGAACTGATCCCTGTGAATTGTTACTGGTTACATGTCTCTGGTTTTTGGTTTCTTCCCTTCCTAGGATGAATTATCCATCATTCTTTAGAAGTTGGGTGGCCTTTACTTTTCTGCTTCTACAGTATCCAGGTTAGTATTTCAGGTTTTCAACGTGGGATACTGAAATGCTCTTCTGTTCATTCCGACAATCCACTGAGATGGAAGGCATTAGGCAGGTTACATGAGAACCAAGGAAGGTGTCCATCAGGAATCCTTTCCCTACCACACATCCTCTGCTTTGTCTCTACGATTCTACCAAGAATATCTTCTTCAGACGTGTCTTAAGATGGTTTCATTCTGGTGTGACCTTACCCTGCTACAAATACATGTGAATGTGACCGCGTGGTTAGCACTGTGGATTCTCCGGCCCATCACCCAACCAGGATGGGAAGGTGATGAACAGGAAATGCGACTGATCCCGTCTTCATGGTTCTGGAATCGGTGTCCATCCTAGAAAGGCATAGTTGCATATGCCAGGACCCGATTCCCAGGACCCGTGAAAATTCTACTCCTGGCAAAAACGTAGAATTAAATTCAAGGCAATCGTTGTGCTATCATGCAGGTGGGTTCTCGTGAGGCTTCTTACCTGTATAGCACCTGTAACAGGTGAGAGAAGCCAAGATCTGTTGGTTTCAGCTTAAAAAATAAAAGTACGAGGTCCAGTGTAGGAGCACGACTAAATCTGAGGGTTTGGTGTTAAAGCTTACCCCTTCCCCATTTCTCATACATCAAAAGCAAAACCTTGTGTCTTTTCATATTCAAGGATTATGTAATTCTGTCCCCAGGGAACCTCTGAGCCATTTTTTTAAAAAAAGCTTTTAATCGTCAAGAGTGTCTCTCCCTGCCCCCGTATTTTCCTTTATTTTGAATTTGGTTTCATTTGGCAATTTAATGAGATTTTAAATTTCAAGCCTATCCCGCTCCAGTTGCTTGTGATGCATCTGGCTCGACTGATGTGTTTCCTTGCTTGAGCTTTTTTGTTTGCATGTTGGCTCCCTTGTAAGCAACTGCAAAACTTCGTAGGTCAAAAAGGCTAGATGTTGAGTAGTTTCCTTTTTAAAAACCACCCCCACTACCACCACCTCCATTTCCCATGATTTTGCAGCGGTTTAAGGACCTCCCTGGGAAAATAGCCTCTCCAAGTGGTTGTTAATCCCAATTCTGATATATATATATATATATATTTTATAAGACTCCATCTTACCATATCATCTGTTTGCATTTTTGTGTCTGTTTTGGCAGGGTGGGAGGGAAGGGGGAAAATGGACTCAGCCTTTTACATCGTATAAAGTCTGTGTAAACCATTTGATGGGAGGCTAATGCAACTTTTAAAACGGGATGCAATTCTAACTACAGTCTTTATTTCTCCTTCCATTCAATAGTCATGTCAAATTCTCGGAGAGTGGCAGGAAAGGTCCCTGAAGTGCTTTTCATTGCTTCCTTCCTACGGCTGAGAGAAGATGATTGCCCCTAAGTCACTCAGCCGGCTTGCATGCTTAATGTGGGACTAGAACTCCCAGTCTCCCAGTTTCTAGCCCGGTGCCTTCACCACCACTCCAAACGGGCTCAACAGCCCCATTACTAATGCTTAAAAGAAGTATTGAAAAACAGGCCTAATTCGATACCAAGAAGGGGGGCGGAGGGAATGAACCTTTAAAAAATAGCCCCACATTTAACTGCTGCGAGGTGAGATATGTCTGTGCAGCTGTTTTCGCTGCAGTCAGATGCTTTCGGTTATTCGTTATTCTGGCAAAATAATCTGCTGCAACTTGCGAACACGGGCCACCTGCAAGAAAGATGCGCCATCTGCCAGGTTCTCCAATTTTATGACACCCTCTACGAAAGTTTGCGCGAGGGCATTTAGAACAACTCTTCGGAAGCACACAGACTCGCTGAGGCCTGGTTTAGAGCAGGGGTGTCAAACTCAATTTCATTGAGGGCCGCATCACGGTTATGTTTGACCTTGGGGGAGGCATAGCCAGCTCGACCTCACTCGTGTCGGGGGCACCTGTGGTGGCTGGAGCCTTCTGCCAGCGAAAATGGGCTCCCGAGCACCGTTTTCGGCTGCGACGGCCTCCTGCAACCCTCTGCCAGTGAAAACGCATGTGGCCCTCCCGAGCTGCATTTTTGCTGGCAAAGGCACCGCAGGACGGCCACACAGGCCAGATCTAAGCACCCAGCAGGCCGGATCCTGCCCCCAGGCCTTAAGTTTAACACCCCTGCTTTAGAGTAAAATGGCAGCTTCTGCCATTTGTCGAACAAAACAAATGTCCATGTTCTACTGCAAGCTTGCAAAAATTCAGCAATAGAGAAATGCTATTTAGACAATTGATGCCAATCTTCTGCAAGTCCTCACCCTCCTTCAACGCCCATTCCATCTGTCTCGGTCTCTATGAGACGGAAAGTACAGATATTCCATTATCTTATTAAAAGACCAGCAACGTAAGTCCTTTCTCCATCCTCAAATGCGTCCCGCTGATTACTATTGAGTCATCATCTTTTAACGACCCTGTAATCCCTTGCGGGGTGGAGTCTGGGCAACTGAGTAGAGCTGAGCATTTACTGGCCGGGTGCCCTTCCTGTTGCCCATGAGGAGTTTTGCTCAGCAGATATGTTCTCATTTTTTCCCAGAGAGAGAAATATCTGGCTCTACCTAGGATCGAACTCACCGCCTCCTAATTGTGAGGCGAGAACTCCACCTCTAGGCCATCGCATCACTCTAGCTGATTACTGATTATAATTTCATTTTAG
This sequence comes from Oxyrhabdium leporinum, assembly GCA_032468155.1. Classification (NCBI taxonomy): domain Eukaryota; kingdom Metazoa; phylum Chordata; class Lepidosauria; order Squamata; family Cyclocoridae; genus Oxyrhabdium; species Oxyrhabdium leporinum. The sequence continues at coordinate 35,298 of JANHFL010002768.1, read as the reverse complement.
TCTTCGTTAACTAATAATACTCTAGCTGATTACTAGAGCATGATCAGTTAACGGACTAAGACTAAAATGAAATTATAGGTAAATAAATAAAGGTGACCCTGGATTGCATTTTTTGGCCATGGTGAAAAAATGGAGCAGGTTTGGAGGAAGTATCAAGGGATATGGCATGGAATGTGGTTGGCACTAGAATAATTATTTCTCTCTCCGTGTCTCTTTGTTGCAGCCCAGACTATGGGCATCTTATACCCTTTTTGGCCCAATGACACCAAAACCCCCAAAGTGGATGATGGCAGCTCTCCAGAAATCAAGCTCTCCTTCCCCTTCATTTTCTTTGGCGTGCCGTACAGGACCATTTTTGTAAGTAGAGCACCACTTGGTAAAACCAAGCACGCCTTTCCCCCCCCATTAACATCTGCATTTTAAACACCGTTCTCCGCCAGCCTTCCTTGGAGAAGAGGAAGATTAATGGTGTCCTCTCCGCCAAGTTCTTACACGTTATGAACGAGAGGGTCTATTATTAAGAAAATCAAGGGTGCGCTTAGGAGGCGAGCGTGTGAGGGGCAAGATTATAAAAGCCCAGCAACAGCCTTGTGCAGTTGATTAAACACTCAAAACAACGCGCGGGCTTTGGCATGTTAAGCATTGAGCCGGTGGCAGGAAAACCAGAATATGTCAAGGAGCTGCAGAAAAATATTTCTCTTCTTAGGAAATGTTTCTGCTTTGGGAATTGTGGTTTTTTCCTTAGGAGCTGCATCATTTACTCTGCCTCCTAGTTTGCTGCTTCAAAAGAGAGCATTATTTTTCCAAGGCAGGATTGAGAGGAGAGAACCAAACTGTTTCTTGCACACAGACCAACAAACACACACACACACAAAGAATAAATTCCAACTGTGGAATACGATTTCTAACCAGACTTTTGCCACCATTTGTGCAGTTGGGAGACTTCTGAATTTGTGGGTCGGAGTGAAATGGGGCTAAGCGTGGGTGGAATCGAATCATGGCCATGGGAAATTTGAAGTTTGGGGCTCTTTTTGCTTAACAATGGCAATGGGTCCGTGTTTTTGTTTTGGTAAAAGACAGGCGGGGAAACTTTCACTTAAATCAGTTCTCTTCAATGGGTCCCAAAAGTGCTTTTTTCCCCCAAAAGACAACTGGACATTCTTGGTTTTTTTTCCTTGGAAACATTTCACTTCTCGTGCAAGAAGCCTTTTCCATTCTCTGGAATGTGGGCACCACAGAATGGAAATCGTGGGACTTCAGCGCTGCGGTGGCGCAGTGGTTAGAGTGCAGTACTGCAGGCTACTTCTGCTGCCTGCCGGCTGCCTGCAATTTGGCAGT
>JANHFL010002767.1:853472-869437 GCA_032468155.1 Oxyrhabdium leporinum | reverse complement strand
AAACTTCCTAACAGGGAGAACAATTAACCAGTGGAACAGCTCGCCTCCAGAAATCATGGGCGCTCCATCACTGGAGGTTTTTAGGAAGAGCCTGGACAGCCACTTGTCTGAAATGGTATAGGGTCTTCTGCTTGAGCAGGGGGTTGGACTGGAAGACCTCCAAGGCCCCTCCCAGCTCTGTTCTGAATTGAATTGAAATAAGTTAGGGTGAAGAAGGAGAAACAGCTAACCCTTCAGAAAGCCAGCCCCTTGTTTTGTTTTTAAATTATTCAGACTTCTCTGCTGTTCACAAGTTAACTGCAATACGCCCACTTCTTTCTTTCTTTAACGAAGCATTCCTAGACTTCTCAGACTATGCTGTCAACTTCCCCATCCAACACTTTCCTAGCCACTCCTGTTGTTTCTCTTCACTTTTGTCCTAATGGCAGGACTATTTCCAGTTCCTTTTATGGGCACATGTGTCCAGGAGGCAGTGCATATATTTATAAATCTCTTGCAACAGCTGGGGCAACATTGCCCTTGTGTTTGTTTGTTTTGACAGAGAAAGAAACATCCTTTCAGAGTTGCACCTCACTCTACAAGGCCCCGGATGGAGTTAATGGAAGTTATCTGCTGGTTTCACTAGAAAGCTTTTTCTATTCATTTTTTAAAAATTAAGTAGAAAGAAAGGAAATGTGCATCTATGTCTGCCCATGTTTTTTGTGTGTGTATATATATACACATGTGTGCTTGCCTTTAGGTCAGTCTTGACTCCTTGTGACTGCCTGGACAAACTCCTGAAGTTTTCTTCATATTTTTGAAAGTGGTTGGCCATTGCCTCCTTCCCAAAGCTGAGAATGACTGAGCCAAGGACACCCAACTGGCTAAAGTAGTTCTAGAACTCACACTCTTCTGGTTTCTGGCCCGGTTCCTACTCCAAACTGGCCCTCATTCTTTTGATGCTACTCTGAAAAAGCAATCGGGCTGGGTAAATAATCACGCTGAGATTAGGCAGTGACATTGTCCAGTCTTCCTCTGACCTTGTTGGAGAAATTAGGTCCAACTGGTCATCGGAGTTTCACACCATTCTAAGTCACAGTAGCCATCTCCTAACCCCCACCAACCTCTGAAAACTGTCCCATTTGCTCTCCTCCCGCCCCGCCCCCCTTTCCCTCTCCTTATGAAAATGGCATCGAGACACCTGTTCCTTTATATCAAATATGACATCGGAACGTACTATTTATATGGCAAAGGAAAGAAATGAGGCTGCCTCATATTGAAAGACTTGTCTGTACAAGGGAACAACATGCCCTGTTCCACCAGGCTGTAAATGTTTCCACTCAATATTATCCTAAATAGTTTTGGTCTTTAAAAAGAAGAAGAAGAAGGGTGCTTCTGTAGTACATTTGTTTCCAGACTGCAGCATCACCACCCGAAATAAGCATTGTGGTTTTTCATTGCATCTCAGTCACCCTGACACAGGAAATGCCGCCTCTCTGCTTCTGTCACATTTTCCACTGCTCTAAGAGAATCAAGATTTAATGCGATCAGCTTGAGGAGACAGAAAACGAAGCGCCCCACAGCACACGACTGACATACCCCCCCCCAAAAAAAGTATTTCTCCTGACACCCCCTTTAAGTCACTGTTGGGCACGCTCTTGTGTGGACATCACATGTTCCCATGTGACCCGGGGACTACACTTCTAAGGTCATAGCAGTTATGTTATCATCAGAAACCATAGTAAAGATAATCGTTGCTTTTCAGTAGCCTCATTGGAGACCAATCACATATTGAGCTACCGAGGAGCAGATGGTATGAACCACTTCCAGGCAGTTAGGCAGAGCTTCCAAGTTTTCTGCCAATTATGACATGTGCCAATTGTAATCAAGAGAACTAGTTTGGTGTAGTAATTAAGTTATCGGGCTAGAAATCAGAAAACTGTGAATTCTAGTCTTGCCTTAGGAACAAAGCCACCTGGTTGACCTTGGCCCAATCACTTCCTCTCAGCCCTGGGAAAGAGGCAAGGGCAAACCACTTCCGAAAAACCTTGCAGGGACTTGTCCAGGCAATCTCCAGGAATAAGAAACTGACTCCAGGGCACACAGACACATTGTAATCAAACCAGAAGAAGACGTAAGAGTACTATATGCTGCCAACGCTGATCTGAGGCCTTGGAGCAGCTCAACTTTTAACAGCTGTACCTTGAGGTGGTTGCTATCTCTGTTTTATCCAACGCTGGTTTGGTTTCTAGACCATCCGATTTTGAGGGCTCAGAACAGACACCCTCTCCCCCAACAGCTAATTTCTGTCTCTGTAATCAAAGGTCATGTCTGTACAAATACTGAACCAACTTTGAGCCACCTTTCAACTTCCTTATTTGAAAATTTAGTGCTTTATTTTCAAGTACATCTGATTAAATGTACCATTCTGGACTCTGGTCATCGGCCTGGACCGATACCTAGACAAGAGTGACTTTTCTGGGGATACTTTGCAGTTGTTATAGAACATCTCTGTTCCTTAAAAAGACCTTCCAGCGTTGTCCTGTCCCACCACCTTCCAGGGGCAGTGATTACCCTCCCCCTCCACTTTCGCTTGGGAAGAGCTTAGAGCCCAAGGAACTAATTTTACAGAGCATGTAGAAATATGCTTTGCAGGCTAAGTTACCATATTTTCATTCATTGCACTAAGCTGTGGTTCACTAAATCATGGTTGGCTGAAAGAGCCACAGTTGTCTGAAATCTTCTATCCTATTAAATCACAGACCACAAATCACTAGAACTGTCTTTACACAACACCTATTGGCTTATCACAGTGTGTGTAATCTACCTCTCCCCACCTTTTTTCTCCCCCATACAAATACTGTTACCAACATGTTGAAAGTCTTGGGCAAACGTGCCTTTTCCCTTGTCAGGTGGAAAGCATGAAAGTAGCATGCTCTGCTATTATGTAACATCCATGTTTTCACTGTTGTTTCTTTTCTTTTTTTAAAAAAAAATAAAGTGTGACTAGGGTAAAACTCCCTTAAGAACAGAGAAAGTAAATTTCAGTTCGTTGCTATAGCAACACCTTTATAGTACTTCTGGCCTTCCTCTCGTGTAAAATGGCATCCTCTACATTAGTGGAAGCAAACATTTCTCAAATATTCTGGATTTTTTTCCTTGCTTTTGATTTTCTTTTGGAAATACTGCTTCTAGATGGGCAAGAAGAAGGCATATCCATTCCAGGCTAGGTATTAACATTTCACTTTGCCCCTCCCTTCGTATGCACAATCAAATTGCACACGGTTTTGTCTGCTTTTGAAGAATCTTACAGGACTTTTTCTACTCTAATCGCTGAATTTGCTCAACACAGACTTAAATGAACAAGGCAGTTAGTTCAAGGAAGTGAAGGATTCATGAAACGTTATGTTCAGTTTGTGAAAGGCTCATTAGCTGAAAGAAACCACAAATGACCAAACTGAACAATAAATAAACCACTGGGTGGCTGGTTTGCTCAAAACTAAAACATTCTTCAATTATTCCATGATGGGGCATTACTCAGGAAAAGGGTCAGAAAGCTTAAGAAAGGTAATCTTCCACCCATGAGGTCTTTGATTAAAGATCTAAAATTCTTCATATCTTAAGGTGTGCTCTAAACTTTTCATAAACCTACGGTGTTAACAATTGCTACTGTTACAGCCCGGCTTGGCACATTTGGCCGTTGCCTTTTTCTTTTAAAAAAAAAAACATCCTTCTTTTTAATGTGAGTTTTTCTTTCTGATAAGTATGCTGAGATTGTGATATAAACAAAATTAATTAAGCCATACACAACACCCTGACATAGTGGTCAGTATGACTGCAACCATGGGTGTTTTGTAAGGCATGGTTAAAAGAATCCAGGATGGGGGTCAGGGTGATGTGATAGGAACATCGCCCATTTACGCACATCTTGACTTCTTTTGAGCACAGCCTGCAAACATACCCGATAATGACTTGGCACTCTTTTCATCAAAATGTGTTTTTGTTTGTCGAAGGAATACAACCCCTTTAATTCAGTATTTTAAAATTTCTGGCTTGTATCTTAAATAGATTTTTTTTAATGGTTTTCTTACTCTGGGAAACTACAAAGTGTTTCAGAGATAAACAAGTAAGTTTGATTTGTCTAAAGATTTTTATTCTATGTAGATCCAAAGAGAAACACTAAGGATTAAACCAACAAATAAAATAATCCTGATAAAAGAAATAACTTGTATATACAAACAGCAAATTTGAACTAGTGTTTTGCTTGCTCAAAATAAATCTGAAAAGTCATCGGCTTCTACAATGGTATCCACATTATTCCTTCATGATTTACAGAATAAATGGAGAGGGATTGGAGGTTGTAGGCAGTGTTCATAAGGCTGCACAACAACAACAAAAATAGCAATAACAATATATTGTTCTTCTTTCATTTTGTCCAGGTTTGCATCTGATCATTTTAAGAAAAGAGAACTGGATATGGTTCCGTTATCCAGGCCCTGCATACTGTCATGCCTTCAGAAATTCCCTCTAGCTTTCCCAGAAAGAATGAGGAGGACAGATGGGGACATAACTGATACGGACAGAGTTTCCTTCTCTCAATGGCTGGTATCTTCCATGTGCAGCTGCTGTGTCTAGTGCCAAACAGAAGCCTCACCTAGAACAGGAGGCTCTCCCCATGCGCGGGTACTCTGACTCTCTAGGATAGGACTTCGCTTGATATGTGTACCGACTATGCTTATTGGTATGCATGGTGATTTGCCTTGTTCTTGCTCTATGCCTCTTCTGATTTGCACACTGAATTTTAAGTATAGGAACATGATGATCTGAAATTTCCAAAAATCTAGCTGGCAGTACAAAAATGAAAGTGCAAAAAGTTTAACTTCCTCTTTTTTAAAAAAAATGGCACATCGCAGAGTGACTATTTGCAAGTTACTTCCTCTTAAAAATGAAAGTTCATGCCATAACTTTGCTTTTCAAATTCTTTTTTTAGCCTCCACATTGGAAAAAGAAATTGAGAAAGGCTGAAATGTGGCCCTGTTTTAGCAGCAATGCACTTTTCTGCACTCAGTGACTCAGGCTAATTTTATAAAAAGGAAGCTGACCAGTCAAAAATAGGTAAGAGTGCAAATCTTTTAGACAAAAGTCTCATTGTAATAACTCTTCAGTATTCACCATGAGAGATGAAATATATTTTCATTGGAGTGTTTCAACCCTCCACCCTCCCAACAATAGTCCATTTTTGTACTAATTGGTGGTGCAGTGGTTAGAATGCAGTACTGCAGGCAAACTCTGCTCACAGCCAGGAGTTTGATCATGAACTGAAGATTGGCTCAGCCTTCCATCTTTCCAAGGTTGGTAAAATGAGAACCCAGATTGTTGGGGGCAATATGCTGACGTTATAAACCTCTCAGAGAGTGTTGTAAAGTGCTATGGAGCGGTATATAAATCTAAGTGGTATTGTTATAGCTATTATAAATCTAAGTAATGGACTTCGGTAGGATGCTGGGAAATAGCCCTACCAATTGATTAATGATCTCATTGTTTTCAGTTGGGGAAAACTGAACGTTGCCCTAGCTATTACCTTGCCCTTTTTTTACTTGAATGAAAACAGGATTTGCTGAATTCTGCATATGGAAGGGCAATGTTCCTTGTCGTTTGCTGTTGTATTGAGCGAGACCTGTCCTCACTACATCCAGTACTATGTTGCCCTTTTTTCCCTTGGAGCTTTCCTCAAAGGTTCTTACATTCCAATACTCAGGATGATGATGATGTTGATGAAGATAATGATGCAACCTCTAGCAGAATTGAGAACATTGTCCTGATATCAGTGAAATACAGAATCTGCAGATGGAGAGCAACAGATTGAAGACAAGTTACAGTTGGTAGAAAAAGCAGAGCTCTTGGAAAAGATCTGAAGTGCAGAGTGGAACAAGGCCAGAAGAGACCAAGCCAAATGACAATGGTTACAACATTGATTAAAAGGGATAGGAGCATATAGCAACACTTAAGTAAATTATTCCATGCAGGAGACACTGAAAAAGACAAAAGAAAGACATCTGTTTCTCAAGTGTTGTTGTTTATCACTGTGTGCTTTGTGTGTCTCCTTTCTACAATGGTTGACATGCCACGACTTCAGAAAGCAAAGCTCTCCTGCGCAGGTCTTCTTTAGTGACATTTAGTCAGAGTGGATTATTCTAGAGATAATGACATAACTATTCACCTCAGAGCTGGATGATTGCAGTGGTCCAGGGTCAGACTAATCTTTGATACTGGGAGCTTCTGTCTGGATGAAACTGTCTGGCATGTCTGTAGAATGAGTTTTGTCTGACTGCAGAGAAAATTAATTTACATCAACTACCTGCTTACAGATTCTGATCAAACAATATAACCAATGGGTGTGAATGAGCTAATGCAGCTGTCTTTTAATCACCAAAGGGATTATATGAATAACCTACAAGGTGACTAATAATTATTATACTGATGACCAATACTTGTTAAAAGGAATTACAAACTAGGTTTATCATTTTCTCTCAAAGTTTCACAAAGTCTTTATCAATCTAATGCTCTTCAATGTGTTAAGACTACATAATTTCTCATCAGTATAAATACTGGGAGTTGTACCAAAACCACATCTGGACAGAGCCCAATAGGGAAGACTGATCTATGGGAGAATGCAGGATGCTTTCTCCTTGTTGCTGAGCCTGACAGAGGATGCAGAAATGATCATTAGAATCAGGATTTAAATTTTGTTATGCATTTTATGCCCCTTTTTAAGTGTTTCTTAGCCTGAATACATGTCTAAACACTCTTTACCACAAAAGTACAATCTCCTTTCTATCACAGGTGAACATTAACTTTTCTCAGCAACACTTACTGAATCTTTAGAGCAATTGATTTCAGATCTCAAGAAACAGAAATATTTTGCTTCATTGGTAGTCAATTACAGGTGTAAAGGAGAAAGAGGAGGGTGGGGGAAGGTGGGAGAAAGGACTGCTGTGACTGATAGACAGATGAAGTTTAATACTATAGAGATGCATGGATTGAAACTTTTACCTGCTGAATGTTTGCTCTCACTTAATGGTTAAAAGCAAAAGTGCCACAGCCAGAATCAAAGTTGGAGACTGGATGCCTGTCAGACTCTTTCCTATTTAACACATGCTATATAGATTCATATCTTTAAAAATAATCAGCCTGTACTTCTAAGGAGTTTCACAGCTGACCTGGAATGCCCAGTCATCTCATGATAAAGAGCCTAACTTCCTTACAGTTATTTTCATCTGAACGTAGCTCGATGTTTCAAGAAAATATTCGAAGTCCCTAGTAGGAATCCCATATAGACTGGCATGAAGCAGTGTTCCAGAGACACAATGGGACTTCACACCCACAGCTCCCTGGCATTATTTTCCTGTGCAGGTTAAGTCAGTGTTCAAGTCATCTTTAACCAAGGCAATTTTGAGTAAAATCTATTTATACCATGCCTCTTTTTGTTTGTCAACCATTGTATCAAAGTCAAGGGATCAGTGGTAGGTGGGATCGCGGCATTTCATGGGCCATTTCAGATTAATGTGGGCATTCTCCAGTGCACAACCAGGCCTTGCCTGCTGTCGTTTCACTCTGCCTCCATCTAGCACAAGACACAGCAGTAGCGTGCTAATGGCCTTTTGGATTTGCACAAAAACAATATGGCTAGACTGTTTTTAACGTGGGGATTCATTTTGTATTCCTTAGCAGCACAAGAGTTCCCTCCTCCAGAGAGACATTTACCTGTGTCTTTGGGGCAGGGAACTACACAGTTGTCATCTTTCTACGCATCCAGACAATGATGCAAACTATTGGTAGCCAATCTGTTGGAACGATGCAATTATTAAACAGTTCAATTGACAAGACTTCTTAATTTGCCTCTTAACTCTCTGGCATTTACTGGTTTTATACAAGCTAAAATAATGTAATCGGGAAGGGACCAGTCCTCCCCACCTCCCCCCCCACCATTTCTTGAACAAAACGTGGCTGAATTTGTTGCCAATATAAAGGCAAGAAATGAAGGGCAGAAAAGTCCTAGAGAAGGGGACAGCTTGTGACTCAGTTCCCTTTGTGACCCTTGTTGCTTTGATTCATCTTACATTATGACAAAATGGGTGGACGGAGAGGCCCAGGGAGGAGTTTGGAAAGACAAAAGTCCAAAAGTCAGATCTGCTCTGTTCTTACTACAATGCTGTGATTGTCATTTTTTTTACTGCCAGCTGGTGGCACACTGAGGTGGTGCAGGGAGCCATGGAGATGACCTGGTAGAAACTACTCAGAAATTGTTAAAACAAAATGTGCAAATGCATGACTTGAACCTGTGAGAAGGTAGAAAATATTTGGGAGAAACTCAGACTGGTTCTTCCCTGACTCATTTGGGTACACAACCAGAACGAATATTCTGTTACTTGCAAGCACATATCTTAAGTATAATATAACAGTATAATGTAATGTAATATGCATATTTATATAATCTTACAAACATGTGACTCTAAAATACATGCAACACAACAGTTAAAAACTCCGTAATGATCTAAAAGCATTACAAAATAAAATAAGATATAAAAAAGCAAACATATTGTCAGGTACAAAGGCCAGGTCCACATGTGAAAGTCCAATTAAACTGATTTATTGCTAATCATTAAGGCATTTATCTTACTAGACAAACTACTGCTGGAGTTGAAGCAGGCCATCTTCTTATGATGGTTTAGAACAGAGGTGTCAAACTCAGTGTCATATGTCATATTAGGACTTTTCCCCCTTTTGCTAAAATGGGTGACGCATCAGGCCCGTGGCTGGGAGTTTGACAGCCCTGGTTTAGAAGAAAGCAGAAAGGTTTTCTTTTCACATAAATAGTTTCGAGCAGTATTACCATTTTGTGAATTGACCTGAGCCATTGGGGTTGGGTGGCAATGGCATATATCTTTTTTTTTAAATGAAGGAATAAAGTTCTTCAAAATTGAAATCTCATACATAATGAACTGAGTTTTAGTGAAAACGGTGCTGAATACTTTGGTTTAGGTTGTACAGATTTGTGCTGTACAAATTCACTATCATGCCATATTTCTTAGACATGGTCTAGTTTAGATGCTGCATTCAGACGTGGTAAACATCTCTCTTTGCTTCCTGATTAAGCTCCCAGGAGGGGGCTTGTTCCCAGGAAAACTGAGTGGTTATACAGTATTTGTGCAGCTATAAGGACTCACTCAACCCCAAAAGGAGACTCTCTTTACTGTTTTTTTTTTTTACAGTAAGCATTTATGCGGCCTCTGCTGAATTAGGCTAAGAGTTCTTCCACCCCTGTTTGGTCTGGGAACTATTTTGGAAGCTTCAAAGGCAAGCGTTTTGCTCCATCACTGGAATTGTTTTCAATAAAATGATTTGGTGGGATTGAATGTGCAAACAGTATATTTAGAATACTGTCTACAACTCATGATGGTTTTTCCCTATCTCATGAACAACACAATTTTGGAAAATTCTACTACAGATTGTTTAAGGCTGCTGTCATTGAAAGAACAAAGAAGTAAGTCTACTAACCGCAGCACAAGGATGCTTCACTAACTGTTGTTAAAGAATGTATCCTCACAACGTTGTCCATCTCATTCCCAGCCCACTGCACAAGTAGCTTAATGTTACATTTGGATGATCCAGTGTTGAAGGAGTGCTTTCCTTCCGCTCCTGATCAAACCATAAAGTTTTCTCAATGATGCTGGAGACAGAGTGTCCTGGGGCTGATGCACAGTCCCTCTGGGCTGCTGGCTTTGCATTACCCTCCATCATGCCCATTTTAGCTTGTGGCTTGAGGAGAGTCTTGATCAGTAACTTTAAAATTGCTCCTTTTCCAATATATCAACATTTGCCTGCTTTCTTAGGAAGACCAGTGGGTGGTAGTTAAGGGGATGCCATGGGAATCCATCAATCACATTCTTTAAGTTGCCCTGCATCAAATCTCTGAAGACACCCAATGGTGGCAGCACAAAGCATGCCAGCATGTGGGGTGTTGCCTCCTGGCCTGGGGAAGAAAGCACATGAAGATGGCTGTGAGGAAAAACCCTCAGGTGTAGCAGCTTTTTTTTTTTTTAAATGGAACTGTGGTTGTATTGCAGAGGCCTGTCAATGCTTCAACTCAGTGGTTACCATGGAAACCCAAACTCCAGGATTTGCTGCTAGAAGTAATTGGCAATTATATCCTTCTGCCTCAAAAAGTAGCTGGTGAAATCAATGCAGCCTTCTTATGTAGCTGCTCCTCCTGTCACCCTCAAGCCTGGTTCCTGTGCCTTTGACAGGCAAGAATGCAACCGGTGTAGTGTTGCCAAATATGGAGAATTCCTAAGGAGAGAAACGTAATTTGTGGAGCGCCTGCCGCAAGTCTCCTTCCTCAAAATAGTAGGGCAGGAAAATTGGGATCTTGATGAATCATCAGGACTCGAAATTTCCCATCCTCTATTTTGAGGCAGGAGACATGGGACAAGGCCTCCGCATATTAGGTCTGCATAATTGTTCTAACCTTGAACATAAGTAACATATTACAGCAGAAGAAAGCAATATATTTCATCATCATTCACTTGCATATAAATGAACTAATAGCACAACAGATATATTGATATGCATGGTCTTTGAAGAGAACCTAATTGGGTGTTATATTACATAAAGACTCCAGTACTGCAAAAATATTTAGATAATTAGAACTTTATTGATTTTTTTTTCATATAAAGCCTGGATAAATAACAATTACCTACTTCTAAAATATTTTAAGTTCAAGTTATTTCCCCGTGACTATATGACAGTAATTAGATAGTAGAATTTGGAAAAAAAAATCAGATTTCTACAAATATATTATGGGTCTCCACTATTAAGCTGTGAGGAGAAATAAACTGACTTTCAATTAAAGCAAGTGGACGTGTGATGTTACTGAAATCCAATTAAGATATGAACACGATACAATTGATAAAGTAGGCATGCTGTGCTTGAAATAGAATCAGTTATCAAAGAAGCATTGCCCAGGATCTGTTCCAAGGGTATTTTTCACTCCTTATTTACTTTATTGCCAAAGAAACCATCAAACAAGATGAACAGATAAGCTGTATGAAAGCCAAGTTGGAAATGGTACAAAACTCTGTTAATTATAAGGTAGTCTAAATTATGTTTATGACCGTTTTAAAAAAAAAGTATAGCCCTGGATAATAATATATATAAGTGTGGGAAATATGGTAAATGTCTAAAACAAGTCTTTGGCTGAAACCAAGTGACTATTTTATAGCACATTAATTGGAAAGACATCCCTGGTATAGCTAACGCTCATTGTATCATGATGTACAAATTTGCTATCATATTTTGCAAAACTGTGTTCCACTCACATCTACTCTGAATGTCAGCCAGTGCCTTCTTGCAAAAGAATTCTGAAGCACATCGTATAAAGAGGTTTTGGGAGGTATACTGTGTATGTCCAGCTATTATGATTTGCAATGTTACTCCATTTTGATTGAACAAAATCTGTGAACTCAAGGGCACTGAACTAATTGTTTTCTTCTTTCTGTGCATGTACATCAGAAATAACTTTTCCTTATCCTTTTATTAGCAATCAATATGCAAATAGGGAAATGTAAATTTATTTCAACCTTCCTATCAAATGTATGGCTTTGTAATTGGGCAAACAGTCTTGCAGGTCTGCAGAACAAGGGGATGCTGAATAGCTGCATCTTCTCTCAATCTTGAGCCGTGGTGGCGCAGTGGTTAGAGTGCAGTACTGCGGGCTACTTCTGCTGACTGCTGGCTGCCTGCAATTTGGCAGTTGTAATCTCACCAGGCTCAAGGTTGACTCAGCCTTCCATCCTTCCGGGGTGGGTAAAATGAGGATCCAAATTGCTGGGGGCAATATGCTGACTCTGTAAACCACTTAGAGAGGGCTGTAAAGCACTTTGAAGTGGTATATAAGTCTAAGTGGTATTGCTATTGCTATCTTTCAAAGTATGGAAAAGCACATGTACTACCTCTTTTTTCTTGTTACAGATAGTCCTCAATTTATAACCATTTATTTAGTGAGCAACCAAAGTTACAACGGCACTGAAAAAAGTGTACAACCTACCAATCCTTGTATTTATGAATGTTGCATCATCCCATAGTCACATGGTCAGAATTCTGGCGCTTAGGAACCAGCCTGTTTTTACAACAGTTATAGTGTCTCAGGGTCATGTGATCATTGTTTGTGACCTTCCCAGCCAGCTTCCAACAAGGAAAGTCTATGAGGGATGCTGGATTCACTTAACAATTGCACAATTCACCTAACAGCTGCAACTGATTTGCTTAACAACCCATGGAAAAAAAGGTAAAAAAAAATCAAGCACAAATTCACTTAATAACCACCTAGCTTAGCAAGAGAAATTCTGATCCCAGTTGGGATCATAAGTTGAGGGCTACCTCTGTACTTGTAATTTGGGCCATTTAATAAATCCTTAGGATTCATCTGCAGTGAAATGGCCTTAAAAGCGGGCATTTGTTTTCAAGGCAGGGCCATTTCTTTCCTTTTCTTTTCCTCTCTCTTTAGCTACTGTTTCTCTCTCTTCATCTGCCTCAGTACCAGGAGTTGTATTTTGAACAGTTGGTCCTTGGTAACCATGACTACGCCGTGATGACAGAAACTCCTACCATCACTCTACGGAATCAGATCTTATTATTGTAATGCCTGTGATCCTGTTTAAATGTCTGCTTAACATTTTTGAGTCTTCTTCTTGCTCTGACATAGCCTCTGCTTGATTTATAAACTTGCTCAATAGCTCCGAGTAGTTTTATACATATAATACATATAGTGGTTATTAATGGTTATGAGCATCTCCTTTGTATTTTAGAAAATACAAATGTCATGTCTTTGAAATGTAGTTCACATGTGCATTTTGCATGTACATTAGAAAGCCCACAACGGATCGCAGGTGTGGGAAGAAAAACATACCGGCAGTTTCATGTAGATGTTAAACAGGAGCACGGGGGAGCATCTGCAAAGCAGGGGTCATGAACTGGACCTCTTGCTCCCTATTAACACCAATTGGGGCCAGCCTAGGAAGAAGGAGGTGAACCAGCACAAGACTGTGCCACCTACCCCCAACTCCCTAAATCCACCCAAAAGGATATTATGGTTGATGATATCAAAAACTGCTGAGAGTTCAGTAAGAGTAAGGATAGATACATCACCTCCATTCTGCCCCTGCCAGAGATTGTCCATGAGCGTAACCAATGCAGTTTCGGTCCCATATTATATGTTATTGTTTTATTGTTTTAAATGCTATAATATTTTGCAAAAGACAAAGATGGTCCCTCAGGTAAACTGGCCTCCAAGCCATGAAGGGCTTTTAAGGTGAAAACCAGCACCTAGAATTGTACCTGGAAGCACACCGGCAACCAATGCAGCTCATAGATTAGTGATGCTACATATGCTAAATAATCAACACCACTTATTATCTGTGCAGTTGCATTTCGCACCAGCTGAAGCTTCTGAATGCTCTTCAAAGGCAGTCCCATGTAAAGCGTGCTACAGTAGTCCTGATGGAAAGTCATGAGGACTTGACCGATAGTGAGCAGGAACTCTTGGTCCAGGAATCAGTGTAAATTGTGGACTGTGTGTGTGTGTGTGTATGTGTGTGTGTGTGTGATTGGTGGCTTATACACATATAGACACACATGTGAGAGAGTGCAAGTTCTCCAGCTAGCCAGCCAGTCAAACATTTCTATCTGTTCTGGCATAGTTTTATTGTTCACATATTTTGTTAGCACTTTTAAAAAGAGTACCTTGTTGCCAAATCACTGTAAAAAAAGAGGAATATTCATTAATTGGCATTTTCATGGAAAAGTATATAAAACAAGTTTAAACTTTGATTTAAAATATCTTTACGCTACAGTACTGTTAATAGAAGGCTACGTAGGGACTCAGTGGTTAAGATGCTGGGCCTGTTGGCTGGAAAGCCAGAAACTCGGGTTTGAGACCCGAAAGCCATACAACAGGATGAGCTCCTGTCCTCACCCTACCACCTGCCAACCTAGTAGTTCAAAAGGATGCAAATGCAAGTAGATAAGTAGGTACCACTTTGGTAGAAAGGTAACAGCGCTCCATGATGTCATGCTGGCCACATGACCATGGAAATGTCTTCAGACAGCACTGGTTCAATGGCCTTGAAACGGAGATGAGCACCAACCCTTATAGTCAGCAATGACTAGCAGAGTAAAACCCGCAGGGACTCCTTTACCTTTTTACCTTTATTGTTAATAGAACTATTTGGTCTCAATTCAGTGCTATTTTTTTAAAAAAATCCATCTTAAAATATTGAGTTCTGAAAGTGATTTTCAATTCGTTCCTTAATGAAATTGCTTTTGCCTCTGTTAAATTATTTTCTAAATGATTACGTTGTACACTCAAAGTTAGATGTATGATGCCCACTGAATTGTACAGTTATACATATGGAAAAAGCACTAAATCCTTGAAGTATGACAAGTCTACTGCAATTTGTCCTGTAGCTGACTCTTAATATTGTCACTTCAAAACGTGTTAAACTTCCCCACTGGACTTCAGGGACCTTCTGTGCATTTCTGCTTGGTAGAACCCTTAGCTTCTGCTAAAAAGGTCTGCTTTGATAGTATTCAGGCAATGGTATTTTCTTAAGTCATCTCTCCTGTTCTGGCCAATCCAAGACTAGAACTAAGCTCAACTTGGGAAAACAGATGAAAATGGGAAAGCAGAGACAGAGGCTCCCTTCTTACTCAAGTAGCCTAACAACCCAGCTCTAAAGGTTAAAAAAAGATTAAATATTAAGGGGGAGAGCTTCCCTTGAAATGTGTATGATACCATCGTACCCTGAGGGCTTACTACCGTAATTTATTCATTTGTTTGTTTGTTTATTATTTTTACAAATAACTCAAGGTGGCAAACATGCACAACACACCTCCCTTCTCCTATTTTCCCCACAACGACAACCCTGTGAGGTGAGTTGGGTTGAGAGAGAGTGACTGGCCCAAGGTCACCCAACTGGTTTTCATGGCTGAGGCAGGATTTGATCTCACAAACTCTTACTTTCTAGACTGGTACCTTAGCCACTAGACCAAACTGGCTCTAATGACTGTGATGATCTTGTAACATCTCCTTGATGGAGATTTTAACACGAATGTAGCATTTTTTTTCTGCATTATCAATCTCCTTGGGCATAAAAGAATGAGCTCAAAGATTTCTAGAAAATGTTGCCATGCATAATTCAAGGCTTGTTTTCTGCCTTGAAACTGTGTCCATTTTTTTGTTGTCCCCCCCATTAAAAACATGTTTTCAAACTCCAAACAATGCAGATTTATTATTATCAATTATTAAATTGACGTGCACAAAGTCAGTATCAACATTTATTAGTTAAACCTGTGAAAGATTGCATGCATCTGAGTCTTTTGAACATCTTAGGAAATGCCAAAAAAAGATTCATGATTAGCTTGATGCTCCTCCTTTTTTTTAAAGCATGTGATTGATTAAATATCCTCAAGTCAGCATCAACTCTTAGTAACCACATTATTAGTTTGTAAAGGGTAAGGCAAATAACTTTAATGGAAATATGCAAGAACCATTATAGGCAAAAGAGACTGAAACAATCTATAAGTCCCAAGAAATAAGATAACATAGGGAAGCAGCTCAGCCAGATGCTGCCTTGATTCCCTGGAGCATAGGAAGGAAAAGAACATCCAACACAATCTGACTTGCAAGATTCTGTAGTTGTAGCCAATCTCAATGAAAGTACTTCTAGCCTTCCCATGGAAGTGATTTCCTGGTCTTGTTTACCTAGTGGGACTATCATCAAACTTTTCCAGGAAGGTCAGTCCCCAAAAATGCCCTTCAGACCTTCCAATGGTACAACCATTACCACTGTAATTTTTATTTATTTATTTTTACATTTATATACCGCCCCATTCCGAAGACTCGGGGCGGTTTACAGCTTATAAGCAAT
>JANHFL010002767.1:831152-842458 GCA_032468155.1 Oxyrhabdium leporinum | reverse complement strand
CCCTGCCCCTCCCACCCTGCCCCTCCCAGGAGTCTCCATACGGCCCATTTTGGATGCAGGTAAGTGCAGGGTGTGCGCGGAGGCCAGGGAGGACGAAAAACAAGCCTCCCGGAAGTTCAGGAAGGCCTGTTTCCAGCCTCCAGAGAGCCTCCGGATCCCAGGGAGACCGTTTTCGCTGTCCCAGAGGCTCAAGGAAAGCCTCCAGAGGCCAGGGAGGGTAGGAAATGGGCCTCCCGGAAGTTTGGGAAGGCCAAAAATGGGCCCGTTTCCAGCCTCCATAGAGCCTCCAGAGCCCAGGGAGGCCGTTTTTACCCTCCCAGAGGTTCAAGGAGAGCCTCCAGAGGCCGGAGAGGGTGAAAAAGCCCTCCCCCCACCATGGTGAAGGCGGCCAACTATGCAACGGCCAGCATGGCCACACCCACCCAGCAACTGGGCAGCAAACCCATTGCTGAAATTTTTGAAGCCCAAGCGCTTTGAATCTGGTGCTCCAGATGGGACAGGACAGTTGCAGGCCTGCTTCTTAAAGACCAGATCGAAGTCAAGGAAAAAAAAGTTACTAGATTTAGAGACATAAAACAGGAGATATTAATAGTCAGCATTTAAAGCTATGGCACATCCATATATTTTCTGCACTCATCGTCTGGGATAATTACACCTCTGCACAATTGGTGTGACAATTTAATTCCTTCCTATGTTAAAACTTTTATTTTTACATTGCAGAATTTTATTTAGGACAATCATTAAGTGGGAAACGATATTTGAAGCAATTTCAGCACACACATACACACACACAAAGATACTGGGTCACCATGAAAATATATGACTAAGAACTCTGAAATAATCTATTTTTCAAAGAATACAATGAGAAGATGCCTTTAGTCATTCTTGTTTGGGATTGGTGCTTGGTGACTTTTCTTTTTTTCTCCATTATATGCTTTTGTCTCTTTGCTAAATTATTTAAGTCTTTCTAAAATAAACTAATTGGTTTCCCATACACATACTTTAGTGCAGTTAGATAAATGATGAGGATCCTACAGCAACACTGCTAAAGGTTAATCTAAACCAGTTTTTCAACCTTGGGAACTTTAATCATGCTGGCTGGGGAATTCTGGAAATTGAAGTCCACACATCTTAAAAGTTTTCAAGGCTGAGAAACACTGATCTAAATACTAAATGATCCCCATGTTCATCTGGGAGCAGCTGGGAGACATTCTGGAAAGACAAGATGTACTTTCCCTTTTTATGATGAGTAGCAAAATAAGCTTTTGTTGAACTAAATCTGTATGGTATGTAAAGAGGTCAACTTGTAGGGTACAGCTTCTTCTTATGCTACCAGACTGTTCAGTAAACAAAGTAATATTCACACAAATGCTTTTTTAACATTTCAGGATGAGCATGTTTATAAACATTAAAGAGATCCTTGGAATGAGAGAGATCCTTGTGTCAACATGTAGCACTTTTTTCCTGATATCTCACAGCAAAATCTGTGTCCTACCCAATTCTTCCAGAATCCATTTGAGTGAGGGGCGGGCAAATGCGCATACTGCTGATGCAAATGGAGAGCGTGTGCACGCACTTACCTGCTGCTTGTGCAAGTGGTGATGTGCATGTGCTCGCTTGCCACTTCTGAGGTCCGGTTCCAAAAGGCTCAAAGCCTAGTAGTGGGATGCGGCCTGTGGCTTGGGGACCTCTGTTCTATCTTCATGTTATGGTCGGTGTTAATTGTTTAGGAAACTTTCAGAATTCACGGTGTACGTTGGTTTCTTTACTTGAAAAATTGAAATTTGTGTGACATCAATCTTCAAGCCATTCTTTTAAAATATAATTTTGAGGTACTTGACATTATTATGTTTTGCCCTCCTGTAGCCATTTGTCTCAAGGCCAGAAGGAAGTCATTGGTAATCGCCTAGCAACCAATTACCTGACACACTTTGTGATATGCTTCTTGAATTTATTTTGAATTATGGCTCTCAGAATGATACACACATGCATATACATAGAGAGAAGGCCAAATGAGACAAGAAAAAGAGTTTGCAAGGACCTCTTCCCAATTGCTGTGAAAGGTCTGAGGAAAATCTGTTCTAATAAAAATAATCAAGGAATAATTTCTATTCCACCCAATCTCACTTCATGCAGCAACCAAGTTTGCCTTTTCTGGTTTCTTAACCCAACACTCACTTTGTGGGATAAGGCAGGGCTTCGTCTTCTCTTATTTAACATCTACAGGAGGCCACTGGGTGAAGTGATCCAGCAGTTTGGGATGAGCTAGAATTCACATACTGAAAACGTTCAGCTTTTTATCTTTACCCCCTGGGCTGCCTGAATGATGCCATGGATATCCCTTCCCAGTTTCTAGAGGTTGTAAGGGCATGGGTGGGGATCAATGGGCCTTGGTTTAACCCAAGCAAGACTGAATGGCTTTGAGTGCTTGGGCTTTCTGGTGACTAAGTCCTAGATGGGGTGGCACTGTCTCAGTGCCAGCCAGGGGTGGGATTTGTGGGTTCGGTGAACCCTGCAGAATCTTTGCTAAGGGTCTGCCCGAACCCCTGCGAACCCCCCGCAGCCCATTCCTGCACAAGCCAGAACTTGTCAGTGCTGGCTGCCTTATGACTCACTACATTATTCCTTATGGGAAAAAATTGTTAGACACTCATCATTTTTGATACTCATCACGCCACAACCAATTAACAATGAGTACTGACTACTGAGGTACCACTGTATTGGATTCTGCATAGGATTAGGAATTGTTCATTATGGCCACCAACCAAAGCATTTATTTGGAATATGAAAAACTGGGAACAAATAATGTCAAGAAATCAAAGAGAGAAAACTCTTAAGAGGGAATAAAAATGGATCACTGAGCTAGGTAAAGATTTGGCTAAGAAACTGATGCTTTCTATTTCTTCCTGATTAATCCCGAGAAACGCTTATGTGACATTAGTATTAAATGTCTCTATGTTATGCTCCAAGGATTTGATGGTTGAGGGCAGATTGCTTGGAAATCCTGTTGATCCTCAATATTTCATACCACCTGTAATGCTTTTAACCAGCTTGCCGAACTATGCTATTCTAGAATACCCTCACACCTTTAGATTTTAGCTGAAATCTCCATCACAAGTTTCCCAAAGAGTAAGTTTAAATGAAGACAAGCATACCATTCCATCAATGCCCAGAGGATTCATGGTGGTACCAGAGACAACAGAAGCAGGCAGGACTTTCGCAAGGACAGGGAAAGACTAAAGGCAGCCAACATGGCTCCTGCTGAAATTTTGAAGCTGGGGTGGAGCCTGTCACCTGTTATAGGTCAATTCCTTATTGAGGGTCATGGATTTATGGTTAGTGAATTTCTTTTTTGATTTAAAGTTCGTAAGTCCCTGCTGAGTGTTTTTTTATTCAGTTTGATCAGTTGTTTTTCTCGTGGCAGTATTTCAGATGTAAGCTTAGCGTTATATAAACTGTGCGTTTCTAATCATGCAGAGAAGGCAGAAAAGCAACTTGTTATGTTTTCAGATTGAATAATGGCCAGCAAAGAAAAAAAGCAAAGGAAAAAGTGAGCACACTCAGCTGCCATTTTTCCTTTGCATTTGCAGTGAGCCTTTGACAGGAAGAAAGGAAGGAGAAAATAATATACTGAAATAAAGAGAACAAGTGTAACATAATTTTTTATCTTGAAACCCATGTGTGTGTTGAAATGTTTTTCTTACCTCTGCTAGCTAATGCTGATATATCAATGCTACTAAACTAAGAAAGTCATTTTGACCTGTGCTGTACATATAACTCACACAATCACAGAATACAAATCAGGCAAACCTAGTTGCGCGTGCATGCGTGTGTGTGTGTGCACGCGCGCACACATACACACAGAATGTGTTGGAAAGAAGCTTATTTGGAAAAGTTCCAGAAAATATATCTGTTTTGTATTTATGACAGATACTTTATGATGATTGTGCTACCTTGAGCATTAAAAGATAGATTCTTCTTGGAATAAATCAAACTGAAGTACAATACTGTGTTCTTATCCACGAGGCCTAAGACCAGATGGCTAGTATCTGATTTTAAGGAACAAGATTGTTGGTGATCTAAGGTTCTGTTGCATTTCTATTTTAGTTACTGGCACAAGGCACTCTCCAGAACAAACCATTAATGGCAGAATGAATCATAAATACTTCAGCACTAAAAATGAGATCAGAAGACATTTCTGAAGAGAGCTCCAGATTGCCTCAAATAAATCTATTCATTGTGTTTATTCTAGATAGCATGTATGTTTTAACACTTCTTTTAAATGTTTAGGGGTAGGAAAAGTCAATCTAGTATACTTAAATTGTAATAAAGCTTTCTATCTTTCAGTTACATTGCATTAATTTAAACTATATTAAGAGAAGAAGTAGTTTCCAGAAATTACATCAGGAAATATGGCCTTCAGATATTAGTTGTGCTTCAGCTAATGCATTAAAACGTAAAGTGATTGGATCTCGCTGATATCCAGTCCTGGGCCAAACATTACAATTCTGGCCACAGCACAAATACCACTCTTAATTTGGTTTATAACTTGACTTCTTCCACAGTTACTTATTCAGATCATGGCCTCATATTATGTCTCAACCTGAAAAGGAGATTAGCCTGTACAGGTAGTCCTCGACTTACAACAGTCCATTTAGTGACTTGTCAAAGTTACAATGGTACTGAAAAAAGTAACTTATGACCATTTTTCACACTTATAACCATTGTTCCATCCCTGTGGTCACATGATTTACATTTGGATGCTTGACAACTGGTTCCTATATTTATGATGATTGCAGTGTCCCAGGGTCATGTGAACACCTTTTGCAACCTTCTGACAAGCAAAGTCAATGGGGAAGCCAGATTCACTTAACAACTGTACTACTAATTTAACAACTGGAGTGATTCATTTAACAAATGTGGCAAGAAAAGTCATAAAATGGGGCAAAACTACTTAGCACACTTCTCACTTAGCAACATACATTCTGGGTTCAGTTGTAGTCATAAGTCGAGGACTACTTGTAGTTATCTTCCTTTTCCCAGCCTGGAAGAGAAATGGGTTTTGGAGTGACAGTGGCTACACTGATCCCATTTTCTTTTTAATTCCTATAACTGACATCATAAGAATGGCCATGATGTTTCTGGCCCTGATTGAACAATTGAGAGTTTTTGTTTTTTACAAAACTATTTTTTTTTTTAAAAAGAGTTTCAGTCCTGTAAAAGGTAGCTGGGATACATATATGACATTGGCACATTGGAGATAGCCATTGTTTACCAACTGGAACTTAAGATAGGTAAACAGCCTATTCATTACTAGAGCCAAATTTGTCTTGGCAAATTAGTTAAATGTGTTCTGATTGAGTGTCAATATTTATAATTCTTAAGCATAGTGAGACACCCAGTTTTTGGAATCCTCTGGCTTTAGGACCTCCTCAGGTTCAGCCAATTCCATCTCCTGGAATAAGCTTGTAGAGCATTGTCATCACCATCATCATCATTATCATCTTCGTCATCATCATCATCGCCCTTCTATAATTAGCTATTCAGAACCACAAAGCAAAGTTTCAGAGCTCCTGTCCTGGCTTTTCTCAGTGAACTTTGACTAAGTATCACTCTCTTCAGATCACTTTCTTACATGCTGATCCTGTCAATGAAACACTACAACGTTATGCTCAGGTAAATTCACAGCTCATAATGCTCTAGGTGAGGGAATAATCAGAAATCATTTCAAAAGGGAAAATCATGGACTGACCATCTGAAGTTATGACTGCTGAAAATGTATCTTTACAATCAGTCCTAAAAATTGCAACTGGTGCAGCATCCCTGAAGTTACATGAGAGAGATTCAAGCACTCCGCAGTCAGCAGGAATTTACGACTGGTGCAGCATCCTGCCTTCTTGTGAACACCATTTGCACATTTCATAGCTGGCTTCAAACAAGCGTAGTCAATAGTGGATCCATCAGTGAAATTGCAAGTCACGCCACTTAATGATGAGTTGCCGGTCCCAGCTGTAGTCATTAAGACTAACTGTAGTGGCTCAATGTTGTTGATATTTATTTTCAAAATCCGTGAGTGCTTGAGGGATTAAGAAGTTGTATTGCTCTCTGATAATATAGGTAGTCTCATTATGAGAAACTCAGGAAGAGAAAAACTAAGAGCTACTAATGCCAAGAGACTAAAATAGAAATTGCTTAATCACTCAATGTGCTATCAGAGCTATACATACAGCATGAGACAGATAGTTCATGTGATCCAAATCACTATAGCATTTCTCTGGGTCAGGGTGTCATGCAGACAACAAAATTAAGAAATTTTTAAAAAAGGAAAGATAAGGCTTAATATTTTCTTCAAAATTAAGAAATGATATTATGACTTTTGCTCTCTTTTTACTTCTATACTTGCAGTATTTGTTGGAAGATATTGGAATAACTGCATTAATCTTTCCAGATCATATATTAATGGACTAGTAAATATAATTTAGATTAGTCTCCTATTCCGATCTCTTTCTACAACTAGCCACTTAGCAAAATCAATTACAGCTATGGCTAGGAATTGTAGTAGCCCATATATACTTGAAGAACACCCAACTGAGGAAGGGTAACATGAATACTTCACAGAATGAAGTGTACTGCGTCAAATATCCCCAGTTTGTTGCCTGCCCACATATGTATTCACATTTAATGTTTGTCAGATTCTTGTTCCACATGAAGTGGGTGGAGAATTCAGAATGATGGTGGAAATAAAAGTTCAGCTTCATGAAATCTAGACAGAACTTTGCAATCATGTCTTCTTTGTAACTGCAGATAACTTCCTCTCCTTTCTCTGTCTGGCTTAGACTGAACCATTCAGCCTAGACACCGTTGTGAAACCGAACAATATATTTTAAAAAAGTTCTATAAGAAACTGTTTGTTCGTTACAAATGCTTACATGATTCTAGCTTCTCTTCAATACAAAATCAAACATTTACAAAAAGGATCCAGTAGACTGATCTGAGAGAGTCACATCTGAAGAATTTAAATGAGGAACTTTCTCATGCTACAATAGCCACCCAGTGAACTGTTAGTAAAAGATTTATAAAAACAGCCACGCTGGTCCCCAGGAATCACTTACAAGATGTAGAATAGCATTCATGTGAATCATCAGTTATCTATGAAGCAGCCTAGACAGTTAGTTGCACCATATGCATTGAACACTCCAGTATGTTGCCTGACTTGCCTCTGGCCATTATGTGGTATCGGCTACAGACCATTGATGATCCTTTATAAGCTCTGTAATTTCTCTTTATTGTCACCCTTGCAGAACTCATTGCTCTCCATTGCCTTAGCAGTGTATACAAGTCACTTGAGAGTAGGTCTTTGCCAGGGTGGGGAAGATGTATTTTCTTATTGGTCAAATTAGCTGCCAGGCACCCTACCTCCTTGCTCTGTTTTGATTGGCTAGTTTGTGGAAAAGTCAAGGAATGCTGCTTTGCCCTCACAGAAAGTGGGCTTTCAGCTATAAGTAAACAGATTCCATCAGCCAAATCAGATGGACCCTAGGTAGAGAAAAGTACACTTTTATTTATTTGTCAATTTTCTCACCATATATATTTCCCTTGAAGTACCCCACAATATTCCCCTCTCCCATTATTGCAACTTATCAGGGAGTAAGCACCATAAAAATGCACCAAATAACAGGGAATAAATGAATATTGGGGAAGATAGGAAAATACTACAAACATGTTTATTTTTTATGATTTATAAAGTCAAGTGAAAAGACTCTTGTCTTTTTTGGGGTGTTAACAGCAACTGGCTGGCTTGCATCCTTTGCATTTAGCTCTTGATTTTCTTGGGTTGAGCAAAGATTGGATAAAGGTGCAGTCTGTGAACTGTAGAACCAGAAACATACAAGTGACATTAAAGTGAAGACATCTGTGATCTGCAGTTAGTGAGGCTGATGGGACAAAACACAGATTGGGTACATAGTGCTTTGGGAATTAGATGTAGGCTGAACAACTAGTAGTGTAACAATTCTTTGTGTTACGGTGATTGGGGCCCTATTGGATGTGTTTGAGGATAGGGGTACTGTTAGCCAGTCTTTTCCTCTGTTCTAGTTTCTTTTTGCTTTTATTATTTGTTTTTAATAGTTTCATCATATTGTGTTTTTCTACTTTGTTTGATTTTACTGTACAACGCCCAGGGTCAATTTGAAGTTGGTCAGTACTAAAATTTAATTAAATTACATCAGTTTCTCTCTCAAAGTGACTTAAGGTATGAAATGTATAAGAATATAACTTTAATTTCAGACCTTAACAGGGGTATTCCGGCATGCTGGACATTATATTTTCCAATGTAGCATTCCCCAGCATTATGTGCACCAGATGTGCTCAGCCATCAACTGGACAGCACCAGATTAGAGAAAAATATGCTAATAAAACTTTTTATCAAACATTATTATGAGTCTTTTTTCTACTCCATGTACTATATATCCTAGAAAACTACAAGAGAACTGTCAAATGAATATATATGTGGTACTAAAATTCTGATAAAATTTTGAGCAATTATACAGGCCTTTGCCCTGTTGTAGTACATCAATTTATCAACTTTATCTTAAAACTACTTACTGCATAATCTGTGCTCATGCCCAATTCATGCACAAATCTTTTGAACACTGAAGATATTTACTGACCGCCACGAAAGTTTTTGTGCTCACAAAAGGGCACAAAGTGCTGGAAAGTGAGTAACTTTATATTGTATTATAAGGCTCCAATACTTCCAATAACTTTGACAAGGAACAGGGAAAGTATTATTATAAATGTATCACAAGTGGACCTGAGCGGTTTATTTATGGCTGCCCATCATAATCACGTTTAAGATTTAAGCCAGAATTTGCCCAGTATCCACTCTTAATATAAGCTCTGAAGCAGAAAAGTGGGTTGAGGGCTGCACCATTACCCAGTCTACTGCTCAATGTCAATAGACTCCCTTTTTGGGGTCCCACAATCCCTTAATTTGAGGTAGAGTTCAGGCGACTGGATGGAGCTGAGCATTTGCTGGCCAGATGCCCTTCCTGACACCACACAGAGTTTGCAACACATTTTTTCTTGGTGCCCTAGAAGAGAAACATCTGCCACTACGTAGGATTGAATGTTCTGAGTGGCAGGCAAGCATCTTCACCATTAGACCACCATGCTGCTCAATGTGGTAAACTGCAGTAAAGTAATATATTCTCATCTTTGTGTATAGAGTATCATGTCTTGAAAGGATCACAGGTTTGTCATTTCCTAGAAAAGCTGGCTCTCTGGGCAAGACATCTTGCAGAAGATAAATCCAGACAATAAGCTTTCTTTCCCTCCTTGCATCATCATTGTTTAATTAAATTATTTTTTGTTCAAATTCACTTAGGCCAGCACCTTACCTGACAACTTCCTGCCAAGCAGGGCTCAGAGGCTGCCCTGCTGTGATGACAAAATCTCCATAGCAACGGGGTATTTGCTGGAGTGACATGGCTACTGCACTTGCCTATCAGGGAAATTGATTTGAAAGTGAATCTATAAATATTGCAGTTACTTAGCTGGCCTGCTAAACATCTTTTTTTTGGTTGACAGAATAGAGATTAATTAAAAAACTGGGCTTGCCTGTCTTGGCATTACAATCGTTTCCAAAAAAAATAGCAGGAAGGGCTTTTCTGTGCCATTTTTTCTTCAGCCAAAAGATTTACTGTCAAGTTATCTGAGGGTGAAAAATAGTTGCTGCTTATCTGGATCGTTCTTCCATTCTTAATTTGCTTTGGATTGAAACAGTGTCCTTGCCTAATGCCTCATAAATGGTGTGTTCAGTAGCTAGGGTGACAAATATGAAAAAAGTACAATTTTAACTAACAGGCTATTTCTGGCATCTTCTCAAAATTTAAACCAACCAGCTTGTGTCCACGGACTTTAGATCATACAATGGAGAAATAGTTAATTATTTTCTCATGTAAATCACAGGAGGAATTAGGATAAAGGCTTGCTGAGTGTTTGTGTATTAGACCAAAACCAAGAGTCTGAACCAATGTTTCTCAACCCTGACAACTCTTAAGATTGTGTGGACTTCAGCTCGCAGAATTAAGCATGGCTGGCCGGGGAATTCTGGGAGTTGAAATCCATACATCTTAAAGTTACCATTGAGAAACACTGGTCTGGAGAGATTCTTGAAAATGGTGATCCAGGCCTTAAGATAAGCACAGTTCTGGGAAACTGAAATTACAGTCCTTGTTACCTCAAGAAAATGGCTGAATTGATAGGAGATACTTGGGCATATTCTACTACACTGTAGCCTTAAACTGCTTGACTCCCTATGAAAAGTGGTTAGAAGTAAAGCTGGCTCAGCAAATACCTTTCTGGAGTTCAGTCAGTTCCACCTTACAGAGCAATGGCCAGATGTTCTGCCAAATTGCATGGAATTCACCTTCTGATTGGTGGATTCCCCAGCTTGCTTTTTTTAAAATCTTTCCCACCTATGCTGGGAAAGCATGCATCAATTTGGCTTTCTTATCGATGGACAAGTCTTTCAGGACATGTGATTTTCTTTGGACAGGGAGAAGGAGAAGGGGGGGGGAAGAGTCAGACAGGTAAAAGGTCCTTTCTAAAGAAAGCAGGCACCCTGGGACAAGGTGTTGCCATGGAGGTAACAACTATGACTAAAGAGGGACGAGGCCAATTCGAATGGAGGCGTTTGTGTATCATGAAAGGAAGCAAATCAAATAACACTTCTTATGCTGGCACCAGCTGGGGAAAAAGGGTGATTTCTGTTGGTTTGGAATAGATAGAAAAATAGCTTCATGTGTTTCTGCCCTCAGTCTGTTCTCATAGTGAGGCAACCTATTGCAACCTAAGATTAGCCCTTAACCATATGTCAGCAGTCACATTTTAATTAGTATAGTGTGTGTGCAGTCCATGATACTAATGTATGGTTCAGTATATCGTGCAAATAGAAAATTCAACTAAGTAAAATTAATTGAACAGATCACAGTCCACTATGTCCAATTGAAGGTCTCTGTGCAACAATAAAAACAAAACATAACGTTAAACAGCAACAAGTGTTAGGAGCACATTTGTAGCAGAGGAGGAGGGATGGAAAGAGCAGCCTGGATCTTTTCCTCCACCTAGCTCCAACTTTTCATCTTCCTCCTTCCCAGACAGACTTCACAAGAAAAGAAACCTTGATCTGCTTCAATATGTCACAGTACATGTTGGCATTCATGGTTTCCTCAATGAACTGTAGCTCCCCAGTGCCAGCAGCACTCATGCAGCCCCAGACCATGACATTCCCACCACCATGCTTG
>JANHFL010002767.1:809869-830394 GCA_032468155.1 Oxyrhabdium leporinum | reverse complement strand
ACAGCACATTTACACTGTTATACAAGCTGTATACTCACTACTTTACATTGTAGCCAAGTGTCATTTCTTCAGTGTTGCCACATAAAAAGATATACTTAAATATTTACAAAATGTGAGGGGGCGTACCCCCTGCTGTGACATACTGTAACTCCAGGAGTTCGATTCTGAGCACTCAAAGTTGACTCAGCCTTCCATTCTTCCGAGGTTGGTAAAAATCAGGACCCAGATTGTTGGGGGCAATATGGTGACTCTGTAAATTGCTTAGAGAGGGCTGTAAAGCACTGTGAAGTGGTATATAAGTCTAAGTGCTGTTGCTATTTCTGACATGGTGCTTTTCAGTACACAAGACAGAAAAGCAAATGCCACAGACCACTTAAAGCACCTCACATCAAAGCTAATGAACTATTTCATGCATGTGAAATCATCATTAAAAACACTCCTCAAATAATTCAAGACCAAACTCATCTCTCCTAGAAACTGACTACCATCTGTCTCCTACGGTACAGGGATGCAGAAACCAAATTAACCGCATTTCCTGATTAAAAGAACAATATTCTCAATAAATATCTAAGTTATCAATTAGGTGATTAAAAATGTAAAGTTTGGTGCCTATTTCATTCCCAACTTCAAATTAGATTAGAGCAGTGCCTGCGTGTATGTGCGCACGTGTGCTGATCTGTCTGTTAAGATCCACAAAAAGGTTCAGAGGGAGCCGTGTCAAGGAAAGAAAGCTCTCCTCAGCCAACGTCAGAGCAAACAGCCTGTTCTCGCCCACCAAGACACCAATTTAAAGTAATCAGATCACAATTGTTCAGTTTGAATACACTGAAAATTATGTAACTCTAGCACCTGCAGGGTTAACGCATGGTATTTTAATCAGGAACATTTCTACACAGTTAATTGGCCGTATTTCACCCATGCCACCCCCCCTCAATTGTCTTCCATCAGATCTCAAAGCTAGCACTTAGTTACCATGGTCCCCTATTACCCTGGAAACTGTTAGATACTTCTGTATTTTTAGATTTCACAATTGATTCCTTTTTCTTTCTTTTTTTTTTGACAGAGGATGAATCCAGTTAAAAGTACCACCCTCCCACCTTGTCTCAAGAGTCACATTGGGTAGCTGAATGGTATTTGAGGCTGGGTAAGGGAAATAAGTAAGAATAATGTTCTAGTAAGCTTACAAGAGAAATAAGTCTCTACGTGAAGCCTCCCTGGAGAGTTTGCATTCAAAAGGCTGACTGGATATTGCAGGGATAAAATGTAGGACAATGGGAACAAAAATCTCTTTAAGCAAGCTTAACTGGAGGGTTTTTCATTAACTCCAGCAATAAACTAAAAAGGATCAAAGTGAAACTAACTTCATTCTAGGGTTCCTCATTGACTTTCAAACCACTAATTTTACAAACAAAGGCAGAGTTTTCACAAAAATTTCAAATGCTTCTCCTGTAGGGTTATCCAAATTCTTCTCATCTACTTCCTACTTCTACCAGTTGTGGACTTCAGTAATGTGTGTAGACTTTCAGCAGTGTGTTACATACGCCCTCTAGTGGACAAAATTGTATTTTATTTTTAGGTGAAGCGATAATGAGCCAACAGTTGCAAAGTGCTGAACATGTTTAAATTACCTGGTATCCACATTTTAAAATTGTATTGTTGAGTTCTCCCATATTCAAGAAGTGGAATTCTTTAAATCTAAAATGGGGTGTTATTTTACCTTAGTTGTATTAGTTTTAAGCCACATACAAGATTGCTTTGTAAAGGGAATACTTTTAAATAAGAATAAGCTTTTAAAGATTAAAAACATTTTGCTAAATTATGAAGGTAGCCCCTAATCCAGTGGTGTCAAACTCGATTTCATTCAGGGCCACATCAGGGTTGTGTTTGATCTGGGGTGTGTGTGGATGGGCGTGGCCAGTTCAATGCCATTCATGTCAGGGGCGCCTGTGGTGGCCATGAGTGCTCTGCCAGCGAAAACTGAGCTTTGGATGGCCGCATACAACCCTTCTGAGCTCTGTTTTCGCTGGCAGAGGGATGCAGAGGCCGTCACAGCCAAAAGCGGAGCTAGGGAGGGCTGCACATGGCACTCCTGCGCTCCATTTTATCTGGCAGAGGCACCGCGGGCTGGTCCTTCACTGTTTCCAGGGTGGCCCCGCAGGCCAAATCTGAGCATCCTGTGGGCCAGAGCCAGCCCCCGGGCCTTGAGTTTGACACCCCTGCCCTAATCCATTAAAAAATTAAATAATTATTAAGAAAGATAACTGGAGGCAGAGTCTTGCATATTCCAAGAATAATGATTGCGATAGTACACAAATGATGTATTTTGATCAGTAGATTCTTGAATTATATTTAATAACTTTTTTTAATAATTCCCCTATTCTAAACACTGCTGACTGTATATTCTTTTTACTGACAGAATTACTCATTTAGTTTGCTATTTTAAAAAGGTTGTTACACGTATAGTGGAACAGTATTGGCAAAATATTGTAAAGTAGTTACAGGTGGCATATACTATCTTATACAATGCATCCTTTATTAATAAAAATGGGGAGGAGGAAGAATCTCCACTTTCTTTGATTAAAAGTTCTGCAGAAAAGAAAAAGTTGATGAAATATGAGAGATTTGAATTGGCCTAAAGAAGGTGTCTGCTTTGGGGTCCAGGTAGATCAGGAATGTATTCCTGATTATTAAGCCTGCCAATGTCATTTCACCAAGCTCTTTTCAAGATTAACATTAAATATTACTACAGGTTATCAGTATGGTAAGAGTGAATTCCCTCTGGAAGGTGCTCCTGCCCCAATACTCTTAGTAACAGTCTATCATTTAACAGAGTTGTATGGCACCTTGAAGACAAAAAGGTCTTTTGTAGGATGCAGAAAAATTGTAACCCTAACATTGTTCACATCTCTTTTAAAGTTGCCACTCTTTTACCATTTAACCACAAAGCTTTTATGCAACCTTATCAAAATATATTCTATGTTTAAGAACACAGAATAATAGAATTGGAAGGGACCTTGGAGGTCTTCCAGTCCAACTCTGTGCTCGAGGAGACCCTATCCATTTCAGACAAATCCAGTCTCTTCTTAAAAGCCTCTGGTGATGGAGCACCTACAACTTCTTAAGGCAAGCCAATAAGTTGGACAAGTGCTACGTTCACCTGTGAATATATATGTATGTTTGTATACAAGTGCTGCCATGCTGTTGGCTGAGAACTTGAATGAATGACAATAAATCTGAGTATATAATGCAATGGGGAGCAGGGATCTGAAAATTTATTAAACTTGAAATAGCATCTCAGACAAGGAAAACTAAGCAGGTCAATTGCAAGTTAATGCTGAAACACGAGAGCAAGCAGGGGCATCTGTGGATTTCATAAGTCTTCTTGAAAATGAAGAAATGGAGACGTGCAAATACGGGTACAAAGTTGCAAGGTATCTGCTTGTTAAAAGAAGTGAAATTAGCTGAGTATGGTAAAAAAGATGGGATCAAAATGAATGGTTACTGAATTAATATCAACTTGAATACAAAACAGTATGACGGAAATTTAATGGCATTTTTTAAAATGATGGGGACTGAACTGGAAAACAAATATGTGAAGAGTAAATGGATCAAGAGGAAAAAGGCAAAGAAGTTCATGGATGAATGGAGTTAATAAGGTCCAGAAAAAGAGAGAAGGAAGAAATGTAAAGAACAAGAGACAATTTGGAGTATTGACACAAAGAAAGAAAGGATGGTTTACTAGTAGAGAAGTATGGAGTGGTATGCTGAGTGTATTGATGTAAACTAGATTTACAGTATTTCCTTTTCTTGTTCTTATCTCGTACTTTTCTTTGGCTTACCATACTTTTATGCAATCTGCATAACTTTGCATTCCTGAAAAGGAATAGCGGAACGAGTGTGCATTTGTGTACACAAATGAATCTAAATTAAAAAATTGAAGTGATCCAGATTATCTTGTTTTACAAACTGCAAAATACAATTTGGGGGGTGGGGGTTTGAACCACTGAAGTGGAAAACTAAATTTAGATTGTAGTTGATGCTGAACACGACAAATGTTTATTATTTGTTCAAGGCCTCTTGTTTTGTTGATTTTGCTATTAGATTATATTAGTCTGGATTGTCAGCTTGATTTAATGTCTTAGCTGTATGTTTTCTGTTTTGTACATCACCCAGTCCACTAGAGTTGGGTGGCCAGTTGAGAGACAGAGAGAGAGACAGAGAAAGAGACACGGAGAGAGAGAGAGACAGAAAGAGAGAGACAGAGGGAGGGGGGACGGAGGGAGAAAGAGCAGATTGATAGAAATCTGGCCAAAAGTAAATTAACTGAACCTGTTATATGACCCTTCTCACACTGATAGGAATGAATTTACAAAGTGGATTTGATCATTCTTACCAACAATACTGCAATAGCAACTTGTGAAAAGGTCTGGATCCATTGTTATCATAGCAATGGCAAATATAAAAACAAATCCAGAAAAAAAATTGAAAACTCTGCAGTGTGCTGTGATGATGCTTACATCAAGATGTAGGATAAGATGTGTGCATAATTTTGCACCTCACTTTATAAATATGTCCAAATGTACAATGCCAACTATGTAAAATTTCCATCTCTATAGAAGAACTTACAGGAATCTGATTAGAGAATAAAGTAGAATGTGGCAGGAATTAAATGAGATACAGAATGATAGCAATGCTTAAAACACAGAAAACTGCTCGAGGAAGATGGAAAAGCATTGCCATACACTAGTTAATAAGAGTGCATCAACTATTACTAAAAGGCAAACCTTATAAACAGATTATAGAAGAAGACAATAAAACTGGAAGAACATCAAGAAAATTGTCAGAAACCCTGTATGATTGTGCATCTAGAAAGTGCCATTAAATATGAAAACAAAGAGGCAATCATAGTTTTTGCATTGCTGAAACTAATACCTGTTAAAAGGGCTGGGGGCTTTGATTGTTTAGGTGCACCTGCTATTTTAACATTGTTGATGACTCCAGTAACCATCTTGTAAAGGTCAACTATACCCTGTATCTCTACGATCCTGGGATTTCTTCAAAGACCCTTTTCTGACTGCTCCTGGTAGATGAGACCAGGTCGAGAAGGGACCATGGGTGCATCCACATTTATTTTTTAAGCTATTCTTGTTCTGTTCTCATGTCAGCTTGACAATAATCTGGTTTAAGAAATTCCTATCTGGGTTAAAATATTTTGATAACATCTTTAAAATGATTTAGGCTGCAAGTTATCAGGTCCTCCCATCAGATAATTCTGCTGCTGCTGCATCTTCCCATCTTTTTCCTCCAAAAAAATGATGACTAATGGCTTTCCTCCCCTCCTGGACATTTATATTTGTGCCTTTCTGTCTGTTTGTTCATCCCTCCATCCACACACATTTACTACATACTGTATACAAACTCCGTACCCACCTCCAGCTAAATTGAATTTATATTTAAAATGCCAAAGAATCAGAATGCACATGGACAGAGAAGACAACAGCTTTTAAAAGAAAATATTTCATCCAAAATGCTCAAGGTGATACAACATGAAAAAGGGCACTTTGAAGCAGAGCAGAGCAATGTGTCCTGAGATAATTTTGAAGGTAAGTGGGATTCATAGAAGGCAATATTATTCATTTCTGTCCTCCAAAAGAGTTGCCTGCCCATTTTGACAATGGGGTAACTAGGCAGGGCAGGTAATCTCGATGCCTTTTTGCAACAGTGCTTTAATTGTCAAATGCATTCACCAGAAAGTTACTTTTGATATAATTTTGCTCTTATAAACGCTATTTTATCTATCTTGAACTTTTAATTTGTCCAGAATCAGACTGCTTTCTCTGAAATGATATTGTGATGATTAAATCTCTTTCAGAATATAGACAAAGAAAGCTGGACATATTATCTTACTAAATTTTGTTAAATTAACTACACATGGACAATCAAAAGTAGCAGATATTGAAAACTTAAATGTCCATGCTATACCTGTATTATCCTGTTTGGTGTGAAGAAATCTTGGAACTTGGAAAAAGAAATCCTTGCAGAAATAGAGAGAGAATTGTAAGATGTGATTAAAATCATATGTATATGTTATTTTACTGTGATTCTTTTTATATAATCCACCCAAACAATAGGCGCTGTTGGCCAAATTAAAAACCCAAGAAACAATTATCATTTTGGTTCTGCCTCTTGCTTGTCCCTATATATCCTACCATATCTTAGGTTCAACCTTTGCAACAAGAAACGTATTGGTGTAGTAGTATCTCTACTTGAGTTGCGCAGTAATTTGCATGGCAAGAGGAAGAAGTAATTTAGAGTGCTTGGAGGCAGGAATGTTATAGTTGATGCCTCTCTTTAAACTAAACAGTATTGCTTTGGATAATCAGATATGCAGCATACAATACAATAAAATAAAAATGCCTTTTCCTGGGATTGTGTGTGAGTCCAAGAAATGCTCAACCTCTCTATATTTTTGAGGTTTAAATCCAGATTTTTCAGAGTTCCAAATTGTTTGGGAAACCTTTACTATCCACTGCAGCAAAACATTGTGGGCATGAAAAAGGAAGATGAGGAAGGAACACTTTTAACTGGGTCTTGGGAAGGTAAATTCCCCCAAATGGTTTGGAAAACAGTATGGGGGGAAATAGTTTGAAATGGTGACATTTTCTTTCAGTGTACTGTAGACAAAAACAGCATCTTGAATTCTGATATACTACTTGAAAAAGGACCTTTAAAAAGAAAAAAAAACATTCTGAAATTAAATATAGAAACTGGTAGAAGGAAATTGGTGATGTTTTTAGTACTTACAACATGACTTAAAGTATTGAGGAGACAGAGACTGATATATATTTTTGTACATTCCGTGTTATTTCTGATTCCACTTCCTCATTGCAAATAGTACGGTAGCAGCTTTGATACTGGAATTGCAAACACTTGTTCAAATATTGTTCAAATATTTATCGGCTTCAGAGACCCAAGGTCTAACATCAAAATTCATCATTTTGGCTCATAGCATGGGTGACTCTTGTAAAAGTGCACCCTCTGTTCTGAAATTCCACTACACATTAGATTTCACTGGCCCCAATATTTAATTTCAAATTACAATCTCTCGATAGCTGTCATACTGTTGAGGACAAAGGAAATTTAGCACAAACATTCTGATCAGTAACAAATATGCAAACAAAAAGGGTTTAAGGGGTCTGGAACAGAAGAGAAACAGAATCTAATAAAGTTCTATCAAGTGAGTTATTATCAAGCCATACTAAGAACAAATGGATTAAAGAATTCAAACAAAATGCTTACCAAATGTGGTGTTTCCAAATGTGGTATAATGTAGTGTGTGTGTTTATTTTATGTGTGTGCAATTTCAGTTAAAATCATTCAAGTAACCATGCAAATAAACATTTCCCAAATACTTTTCTTGCTGGGTCACAACTACCTATGAACATTAATAAAATGATAGAAAGTGATAGAAATAAGTCTCATAAACCACCAAGAGCCTGCAAAAATCAGTTAAATCATTACTAAAGATTAACAAATAATATACAGTAGATGAGTGAGTTGCAGAGAGGTTCTGACATACATATAGTACACAGGCATTAGGTAGGAATATCCATATTCTGGAATTCCAATTCACATTTTTAATGTGCAAACACAAATTCCAGAATATTTGCTCTTACTATAATTTTTCCTTGCTATCCACATATTTTTTTTAAGAAGTCAGTTATGGCAAAATATATAGATTGGCATGAATGAAAATAGGCCTAAGGGTGTCTGCCAAAGAAAAGAAGGATGTTCTTTTCAGGAATGCAGCAAAATTGAGCTCACTGCAAAATGGAAGAGACAAGCAACATCTCCTCCCTAAATCAGCAGCTGTGAGGACAGTGAATAGAAAAGATATAGCCTCCTTCTTTTTAAGAAGAGGTAAGCTGTCTGACAAGAAGGGTATGGCAAATATCTATGCAGATGACACCTTGAAAATAGTTTACTGGTTGAGAAGTGGCAAAGGAAATGTTTCTCATTGCTTATTCAACTATGAGACCTGATATAATGGTGTGCAGCAGTTCAGCTGTGTTCTGCTAAACATTTGCTCAAGAAGAGGAAGACACGGCTTCACCAAACTTGGCTGCCGATACATTGAGCTATTTGTATCAGCTCATGTAAGCTGATTCATCCTCCAAGTCTAAACAGAACTTGGGAACAAGTAGTTATTATCTCATCTTCTTGGAAATCCCCGTTTATTCCTCAGCTTAGTCATATCTGTCCTGTGGGAGAATCTCATCCAATCGTTTATTTTGCAAGTTAGATTTCCTTGTTCTACC
Organism: Oxyrhabdium leporinum; assembly: GCA_032468155.1. Classification (NCBI taxonomy): domain Eukaryota; kingdom Metazoa; phylum Chordata; class Lepidosauria; order Squamata; family Cyclocoridae; genus Oxyrhabdium; species Oxyrhabdium leporinum. Next base: position 822,076 of record JANHFL010002767.1, on the reverse strand, counting down.
CTGCTCTGTTCAGAAGTAAAGATATTCTTCCTCTTCCCAAAAATGCAGGCGGTTACTGCAGTCAGTTATTCTAGGGAACAGCACATGCAGCCTTGCTTGCAAGGCTGCTGAGGAGAAGCAAGACTTTTTCATTTTCTTCTTGGCATAACTGTTAATACCAGATGCTTTGAATCGTCCCATACAAGTCAAGGGATGGGGGCTAAATTGATTACCCATATCACGTCACCTCTGTCTCCTGGTTCATTTCAGGCTTCAAGATCTTTTATTTTAAAACATTAAATATACTAATAAATGACAGAAGACTGCCGAGAGGTAGTACTTCATTCACATTCTCTCTGTCTAAAGGTTATACATACTGGTGTATAAGTGGATACTTTCTCCAATTCTTTGAAAAGCTGTTCTCTCAACTCAACAAGTATCTATGCTGAGGATTTTTCATAGCAGTCGGGGAGATACTAAAAACGATCAATACCATTTTAAATGAACGGTCAAGATTAGGGCTTCACAAATCCAAGTGAGGATTAGTTAGCAGCAAATACCATATTTTTTGCACTATAAGACGCTCCAAATCAGAAGATACACCTGCTTTTGGGGAGAAAAACAAGAAAAACAAATCTGCTTCTGCCTCCCAGCAATTTGCCTTCTTGAAGCAAACAGCAAACAGCCTGGTCATCTTCAGCACAGCCTGATTTAGCATGAGCAGCTGATTGACGGTTGGATTGGCCTCTGAGAATACCGCTGATCAGCTGTTCCAGGCTGCAGGGATCGGTGCCATTGGTGCCGATCACCGCCTCACGTGCCCTGTTTTCAGCCACCGAATGTCCCATTATTGGCCTCCGCGCATCCCATTTTCTGCCCGATCCCCGCTACCCGGAATGGGCTGTAAACGGGACGCACAGAGGCTGAAAACAGGGCACATGGAGGCCAATAATGGGGCATGCAGAGGTGGTGGTTGGCGGCGACGACGATCGGCAGCGATGATTGGCGGTGGCAATCTCCGTAGCCTGGAACAGCTGATCGGCAGTATTCCGGAGGCCGATCCAACTGCCAATCAGCTGCTTGTGCTAAATCAGGCTGTGCTGAAGTTGGCCAGGCTGTTTGCTGCAAGGAGGCAAATTGCTGGGAGGCAGAGGCCGAAGGGTGGCGGCCAGCAGGTAGGTGGGGCTTTGGCAACATTCGCTCTATAAGACGTACAGACATTTACACCCAGGTTTTTTTTGGGGGGGGGAAGTGCATCTTATAGTGCAAAAAATACTGCAAGAGGATGACTGTAGTACTATCTCTTTGACGTAACATAAGTGAGAATGTAAACACACAACAGGCTAAACCTTGCAATAATTCTGGCTAAAGGAGCGAGATGAATTTGGGAGCACAGATTATGTTGCCGAACACTGGATTTATATAACACTGAAAATGGAGTGCTTTTTATCAGCTAATGAGCTACTCCAAAATGAAAGATTATGAGAAACTCAAAAGTCTTGTTTGCTTACAATATAAAACCAACTGTTACTAATGTTACGACCAATTTGACTGAAAGAAGACAAAAAAGAAATAATGCAAAGGCAAAAACCTGAATACCACAGCCATGGTATTAAAAAAATCTTTCATTCTAAGCACTGTAAGAAAGTACATTTGTTGCTGAAATTGAGATAAAAGATTTTGCTCATATTTATTCTACCCCATACAAGCAGCACTGGTTGAAAATATAAAATTCCTGAATAAATATTTGACACTGTCTGGCTTATATATAAAATAACACAATCCAACCTTTTGGTTTATATATAAAATAACGCAATCCAACCTTTTGGTAGTCAGACATGTTATTCTTGCTCTAAATTATAATTTTAATTGTAATGATATAAATCACAACAGGAAGACTATGATAAGAATGCAGGATAAGAATTCTATTATTACCACCCTCTTCAATAATGGCTGTACCACCTTTGATGGGCCTGAGGGTCACACTTGGTTTTTGAGTGATTTGTTATACAGTGAACCTAACTAGGATAAAGGAAGGGGTAGGGGCAAGACAAAAACTATAATTAAAATGAATACAATTAATCTGATTAGCTTCCATAATTCTCACGATTAAAATTTGGGGGGAATTTTAAAATGAATTATGGGAGCATATCCGTGGCATTGAGAACAACAAGGTATGTACCGTGATTCTGTAGAACCTGAGCTTTCTACATTGCTATTAAGCTGCCAAAGATAATCTATAAGCTTTGAGTTCTTCCATTCTGAAGGGCAAATCAAGAATTGCGAGTTAGAAGGACAAATCAAGAACTGTTTTATAAAAGTAACGTGAACTGGAGTTACAACTTTGAAATAATGATCAGTTTCTCCGTAACAGTCTCATTGTCAGAATCTTTCAGTCCAGCTTTATTGGATCAATCAGACAACAGGCCATCAGGTATTCATCCACTGGTCAAGCAGATGCCTATGGGAAGTCCTCAAACAGAAGACGAAGGCAATAGCATAATTTCCTTTGTGCTCCTTAGCCAGAATTAATCAGAAACATACGATAATTGTCATAATTAATAACTCTTCTCCACTTATGTGGCTGTTCTTAATGTAGCCAAAATGATAAAACTTGTGACATCACAATGCAAACTTTGTCTTTTTGTACTTTCTTTACTGTTGCATACAAGTATGTAAAGTGTAGATTTTGCATCACAATCCTGCAACAATCCAGCCTTATGATTCTCCATGCATTTATCCAATCCCTCAGAGTTGTGCACTATGAGTTGTGTGCAGAAATGCTGAAAGTTATTTGTCCTGAACTTTCTACATTTAACTTCACTGCATGGCGCTGAGTTTTAATACTATGAAAGAGGGAAGAAACTACGCATAATTCCATAAACCTCTATCATTTTCCTCTTACTTGCCATTTTTCTAAACTGAAAAACCAGTATTGAAATCTTTCCACAGAGGGGAGCTGTTGTCGTTTTCTACATCTTTTGTAGTTTTACAATATCTTTTTATATGCACATATGCTGCACAGAATGTTTCTATTTTCATACCACAGATTTGTACAATAGTCCAAATAATTGTCCATACAGTTGTGGAATTTAACAAAAATGTATTTAATAGGGCTATTAGTACTTGATTGAAACTATCTCTGATGGATCATTAGATGACAATAAATTCTAATTCTTTGCTGTTATCCAGAAGCTGTTCAGATTTTTATACTTTAGATCTGGTACTTCTATATGCAAGGAAATTATTCACTCCCAGAATGGATTGCTAACAGGTAATCTGTATAACCTTTTTTCACTATAAATAACAACTGCTGGAAAGGGAGACTGATCTGCATGAGGAATCCAATAAAAAGTATTCCCTTCTTTCCATGCAATAATCCTGCCAAACATTTAATCTTAAAATTTTCACTGATGCTAACTGGAATTTTCCTTTTATATCAAATAGCAGCTGGAGAAAGGAAGTTTTTGCTGAATTTCCAGTGTACAAGGAAAAACTTAAATATCATTCCCTATACGCCCATACCTGATTAGTTCCTTTTTCTGTTTCAATTGATACTTAGTTTTTAAAAATCAGCAAAATATTAAACTACATATTTAATACCATGTGTTTTGGCTGCATTCATTCAGAAAAAAAGTGAATTTCAAATAAAGAATTTGAATACCAATCTACTCCACTGAATCATCCTAGGAATCTTGAAAACCCAGAAATGAATAAGAGCCATGTGAAATATACTAACATTCCTCTCATTTGTAATAGAAGTTCAAATAACATTGATGAAAATCATGGACGTTGTTTTTAATTAGTACAAAAATAAGTTAGAAGAAGCCACATCTTCAGCACTGAAATGAACACTAAGCCAAATATCCAGGAACCATGTAACACAGCTGCCACATCCTTTAAACTCAGACTGACAACCAAAATGAAAGATCGATTAAGGCTGTAACGTATACCTACAAAGCTGAATGCAGGTCAGTGATGTAATGTTCTTGAAAGAAAAGGTGACAAAAACATGAACGGTCATGAGTATCATGCACACACAAACACATACGGGAAGGGGGGGGAGGAAGAGAGAGAAGAAAAGGGAGGGAAAAAGAAATGGATGGAAGGAAGGAAGGAAGGAAGGAAGGAAGGAAGGAAGGAAGGAAGGAAGGAAGGAAGGAAGGAAGGAAGGAAGGAAGGGAGACAAGGACCAGTAGATAGCGGTGGTGATAGATGTGTCAAATGACAGAAACATCAGGAAGAAGGAGTATGAGATGCTGGAAAAGAACCAGGGCCTGAAGGAGGAAGTAAAGAGGATGTGAAAAATAAAGGCCAAAATGGTCCCAAGGGCTGTGACTCTTAAGCTAGGAGAAGGGCTCCAACATCAGAGCTCTTTGCCTAGAAGAGTACAGTGCTAGGAAGAGCTAAGATACTGCACAAAACCCTTAAAACATCCATGCCTCTGGCTGAGGACTGAGGAAGACGCAGAGAATTCATGGGGTGAGAAGGGAATTTCACACTCATTCACACACACACACACACACACAAACTAGGCTGCAATGGGAACATGAACAAATAACATAAATGACAAGTGTATCCAGGGCAGGCTAATTTGAACATTTACAGTAGAGGTTTTCTCAAGACTAGACTTGATGGGATGGGGAGAAGGCAAATTTATTTAAAGCTCTCTTGCAGGAGCTTTAATTATCCAGGAAAGTACTGCTAACAGTCACTGCGGAAACAGAGAATAATGTACAAGAATGACTACTGTGAACCTAATCCATTAACTTCTGTGCAAATCATTGACAAACAAAGAATCACGACTCCCAGGAGCAATCTAATATACATGTTGTGAGAAATAAAAGGCATGTATAAACCAAAAAATCGGAATGCGCTATAAAACACAAAGAGCAGTTGGATAAAGCCGTGCAACTTTCACTCTGGAAGGGAGCACACCACCCCTTCTAATACTGCAGAAATACAAAGGTTTTCAGTACAGTCAAGACAGACTCCCAACTGCACTTCCTTTCCCTAGTCATATTTTATATTTATAAATGGAGTTGTTTCATACATAAACCTCTTATAAACAGGACCACTCAAGAATAATTGCAGAGTGTTGGGAAAGAGCAATCAACTAACTAGAAAGTACAGCAGGTTTCTACATTTTTATTCTCAGCAAAGTCAATCTTCCAGCTACTAAAAGACTAATTTCATATTTAGGGCATCCTTGACAAATTAGAAAATGTATTAAATTGTTTGCCAAGTCTTTGGCATTAAACACTGCCGGGAAGGAAAGAGAACAGTAAATACACTGTGAATATTCTCTTTGTCCTTGTGGAAAAAGAACTGACAGATGTCCAAACCAAAAGTTCAACACAAGTGGATGGATGAGTAATTGACTGGGAGTAAAATGTTTTTATTTTTCTTATAATTTCTTTATAGGAAATTCCTTTGTAATCTTAATGATCTCTGCATCTTATAACAACAATGCAAAGTCAGAGTTAGTTTAAAGAGGCAACTTTGGAAAGTATGCTTCCCGCTGAACTCAGTATAGATTAATTTGAACAAATGTGTTTAAAAATTAGTAAATGTGGTAGCCTGTGCTAGGAAAAAAAAATTCAAACAACACACTGAAGTGTTATGTTGCATATCTAAAAGCTGGTACTGCAAACTAAGATCTTGTGTATAAACCTAATAGGCAAAGATTTGCTTCATCTTTAAAGTCTGATGGCCTTGATGTATACAGTATTCATAAAATGGAGCTAACCTAGTAAAAATCAGAGTCACCAATATTTATCTAGGCTTCCTAACTTTAGACTGTTGTATTTATGTTAAAGTTTGTGAAACAGTACATTTTAAGGACTACTTTCATTTATTTTATTATAATTCTGTAGGATCCTTGTTTCTCTCTGAGCTTGGTTGCTTTCTTGCAGGTGTTTCATTACCAAATTAGGTACTATCATCATTCTATATAAAAATCTGAATTCTTATGGTCACCTAACAGTATTGTCTCTACCAAATTAATAGCACAAGTAGAGAACAATGGAAGATTTGGATGGTAGAAAGTAGTAATTCCTGAGAACTGAATAAGCTGAATATTTAGAATAAGTGGAAATGTCCCTACCACTTATTACAAAATGCCACTCAGAAAAACTCCCAAAAGGGTTATTATTTTTGGCCAGCTTGCCTGGATGTTCTGATTAATTTCAACTTATATTCTGACTGCAAACAAAAGCCAGCAGAAACTTATGTACCATTCAGCTTACTATCCTCCAACTGCTTTCACATAACCACTTCTTTGAAATATTTCTTACAGAAAACAGAGCAATCTATAAAACCTAAAATATCAAGGCAACTCTGAAGAAGGGGCCCAAAGGTTTGATACTTAGATTGTAATTATTCAGGATACTAACTCTTTGGAGATAGTGATCTAGGCTCAGGCATTCCCATATGTCCTGCTCCAACCATGATTCACTTAGTCTTATCATCTTTCCTCTACTTGTGAAAAACATTTCCCCATTCCAATACTTAACATAAGCAAAGTCACAATAATTCCACCCAAGCAAAAGAGGCTTCTGCATAGAAAGACCAGATACTGGTAGCAAAGCCAGCCACTTTCATTCTCATCACTACTAGTCTTTTCCTCAAGTCACTGCAGCCCGCCCCACCCCCACCCACCAAGAAATTCTTTGCTAAAACCCACTTCACAGACAGTGAAGATGTTGCACTTACAGCAAACTATCACTTCTCCTTCTTTCTTTTGTGGAAATAATTTTGAAACGATAGTTTTCAGTACCAGTCACCTTGCTTCAGGCACTTCCCAACAATTCCCCATAGCAGCTAAATCATGACAGCAAGTGAAAAGCTACCAGGAGCTCTCCATGCAAATTAGAATTTCAATTGCACCATATATTTTTTTACCAGCCTCTCTGCCAAAAGTGGTTCTAACCCTAATTAAAGAGGTATTCCAGCAAAGAGTTTCTCTACTAGGGTTACACATGGAGAGGGAATCCCAAAACAACAGGCTATATACAGACAGATTAGCATTTTCCATCACAGAGATGAAGAGTATATAATTCCTGAGGATGGCCATCCTCTGATCTGTGTGCCAAATTTCAATCACCATCTCGCCTGGGAATGAGCTCTACAAAGCAGTAGCTGTTATGTACATGGTCTCAGCTCCCATTCCTTGGAGAGTGTCCCTCACAGTGGCAGAAGAGCGCTCTGGGACAGACTTTCAGCTGGATTGTCCTTAGGCTGATTCGCCAACAGCAGTGGAGCCTGTGGCTTTCTTCTTGGGACGGACTTTCACTGCCTTCTGTGGAGGCTGTAGAGCAAGAGATGCACAACATTACATTCGTTGCAAAAAAGATATTTTGAAAAAGTTTTGCTTAATTCGCCACTGAGCGAACAGCTTCAAAAACTGAGCAGCATTGCTAAAAATGCTGATTCTTAAATCCTCTGTTTTACTACTAGTAGTACTCTAACAACTGAACTAGTGATTGGGATCTCTGGAAGTTATATAACAGCAGTAACATATTTGAATAAAAACAGAGGTAAAATTGTATACTTATTTTACTATTGCCAATATTACAGTAATATAGTTTTTATTAGGAAGATTTTTATTGGGAAGGTGAGCTAGAAAGTTAATAAGTATCCAATCAATCAGCTTAAGGAATTTTAGCATGAAAAGACAAGGATTAAAAAAAAGGAGTAGAAGTCTTTTCTTCCAATCACCCCTTCAGTTCAGGTAGCAGAACTGCTTTTAAGGGTTAAGAGTTTAAACAATGAAATATGAGACAGAAGACATGGATGAAGAACACAGATGCTTATCGATTCTGATTCTGATTTTAAAATTAGAAGAAAACACAATAATCACTAACTGGAGCTATTGCCATCACTCCCATATATCTATGAGGGTAACATTTCAACACTAAATGCTGTAATTGTCTCATTAAAGCAAAGGGGGTAGAATTGTTTCCATTTTAATTCTTTAAACTGTCCCTTCAAGTGGCATGGAGACTTGAGTAATTCTGTTCTATTCCTTCTCTTCCTTCTCTGGTGAATTTTAATAATCAGACTGAATACTGGGTAAGCAATTTTAGCTGAACAACCTTAAACACATTAATTGAATTTAATTTCTGTTTCTTTCCTGAAAACAAATTAATTATGTCTAAAAAAACAGAAGATGAATAAAGTTTCATCCCTGGTCGATTAAGTTAGTCCATCCCCTATAGAAGAACTAGTATTGTTATCCTGATGAGAATGGTGCTTCTGCAGCCAAGATATTGATCCCCAATTGACAAATGTATATTCTGAGTTCTGATTGTATTCAGGTGAGAATTTTCAAGGAAGAGATTGCTCTCCAGACAGTGATGAAATTGCAATGTACGTAATGGTATCAAGTCAAATCATGCCACATGTTACTATTTATAAGGAAATGGTTAACACCCATATCTAGACAGGAATGTGTTTTTTTTTATCAGAGTGCTTTCGTTTATTTAAATTCTGCCTGAGTGGAAAAATAATGTAAAACAAAAATGAAGGCTGATTTATTGGGAAAGGCAGACACTGTATTAAAGCCTTAGTGGTGAAGTAAAAAAGGAAAGTGTACCATGGTGAAGCATGTCTGTTTGTACCATTATATGATTCAAGTGTTTATACCCTTTATTTTTTAAGAAGCTGCAATCTACACACAGAGGATCCGTACAACTGCAGGCCATCTCACCTCAGTCTTTATTGTTTTCTTAGGAGCTTTAAGGCTCTGGGTTCGTTTGGGAACTTTGTCTCCTGTATCATCATCAGATGGTTCAGTTCTAGAATCAGACTGTGTTCCATTATGTCTCTGAGTCATAGCCATGTCCTCAGAAGAAGAGTAATAAGATGCACCTAAGGAGAAAAATAATAGTGGGACTGCTTCATAAAGGTCAAAAAGATACTCAAGATACAGAGGCTTTGGGAGGCAAGGAAAAAAAATGAGTATATTTATATACCAGGAATTGAACTCAAGGTCAAGGGAAATATGAAATTAAATGTATTTCTGAATCCCGTAATTGACATTCTACTCCATTATAAGAGCAGCAGTAGCTTCACAACCCATCTATTCTAGGCAGCCTTTCTTTTTCTCTATTTTATTGTATACTTAAATGAATTGTTACATTTATGATACAAAAAGCCTGTTCATAGAGTTATGTAATCAAATTCTCCTGTTTCTACAAAATCCCCTTTCCAAGTCAGGTTCATTGATTGGATAAAGATCTAGATCAGGGGTGTCAAACTCGCACCATCATGGCGGCGTCACGTGACGTATCGGGACTTTTTTCCTCTTCGCTAAACTGGGCGTGGCCAGCACATGATGCCTCTGGCCTGCAGGCTGGGAGTTTGACAGCCTTGATCTAGGTGGGTAGATTGCAAGAATACACGCTATGGTCACTATATGCAAGGAGAAGAAAGCTCCTGTTTTGTATCCCGCTCTCTTTTACATGCGGCTGAAGAGGATGCACCTTAAAAATACAGGTGATGCAGGAGATAATATTTTCTTTTTTTCAGGAAAATGCGATAGGTAAATTAGTTTCTATTTTAAGACAGACTCTTAAAACTTTTATACAAAGGCTCTTATACTTGCATTCACAGAACAATATAAAGTCATTTATAAAACATTAATATATAAAAATAAGTCTCTTGCCAATTCATTTCTATAACAGGTACTGATTTTTATTTGTTTTCATTTATTGTATGTTGAATTATCTTTTTGCATGTCCATATGTTGTTTTAAATTATAAACCGCCTTCAGCACTTAGTTTGATCAGACATATAAATCACTAAATTTAATAGAGACTGACTTCACTTACCTGAATCATCAATAGTTTCAAGATGGCCCTTAGAAGATGTATGCATGTGTGACTCGGGGCTTTGCAAATGCATTGTGTCATCATCTCGAATCAAAGTCAAGTCTTGCATGCTGAAACTCCGAAGTTTTTCAGACAAAACCCCCTGGCCCTTTAAAACACAACTCCTGGTTACAATTATCCACGTGTACTACATCAGAATGCATCTTAAGGGGAACATTGAAAGAACATTTGATGAAAAACTAAATACAAAGGCAAAAAAATGGAGCATCAATGACACAATTTGGATAGAAAATGAAAGGACTGTCTTTCCTCTAACACGAAGAAACAGCCCAAATGGCATGTAGCTAGTCGACAGTAAGAAAATGAAGAAAAGGGAAACACCAAAATTACCAAGCAAAAGGGAACAAGTTAGATATTAAATAAAGATATAAGGAGTTACCTTTGCAGCTGCAGTAACCGCTGCATTTGCTGCCAGATTTAATCCTCGCTTGCCAACACGCATCATAGTTTCATAACTCTTGTCACGGGCCTGGCTAATATATTCATCTATTTCCTAGGATTTAAGTGAAGTAAGGCTACATTTAGGAATTAACATTATTTACCTATAAAATTCTAGCATAAGCTGCATACATACAAGATTCTAAGCCTTGTGGAGTGCACTAGATCTTATGCTTCAGCACTGAAATAGAAGGTAAATCTTCCGATTTGTCCTAGAATCGCCTTATATCAATAATAAAATTAATTCTCAACCGTTCTAGTAAATATTTCCTGATCAGAATGGGCTACAAATTATCTCTAGATAATATATATCACGGGATAAGAAAAGGTATATAGAACACATAAGAAACATTTTATATATTCCATATTAACAACATAGTTTCTTGTATAATAATATATAATTTTATATAGTTTCCTATGTAATAATATAGTTTGTCAACGCATACCAAAATTCAGCAGGAAAGGGCCACAGAATACCTCATATTGCTCACTCTGATATACTGAATAGGGATCATCATATCTGATTACAAGCAAATCTATTAGTACGAGATAAAAAGACATCAACTGATATACCACAGAAGCTTGGCTTATTTTTATTTTCGATTATCAGTTTGATAAAGTCCCTGATAAGCACCCAGTATGTATTCTAATCGTATATTATCTACTGTTTTGGGTGGTTGGTGTTTCATGGCTGTTTTTCAGATATTTGATCATTCTTAGTAAAGGTTTACTAAACTGTGTGGGCACAGGAATTCACTATTGACACGTCAATGATTTTAATGATGAATTTACATGAGCACTTCAAATTAATTTAACCATACAAAACTAAGGGCCAAGCTAGACATAACTTGCATGCCATTTGTTATAAGAAAGCCAATTCCCTTATAAAGCATATAAATTTAAAAGGCCCATTTTTAATTTCAAAAAGAGTATTCAGATGAGAACGACAACTTGTGCTCTTCTACTCAGATTAATTTATTTAATATTTCTCTCTCTCATTAGTAGTGAAGCAGGCTGGGAGAAAAGTGCCTGAAGTCAGTGACCAAATATGGTGAGGCAAGGCTATATACTTCATAGTGTACCTACAGAGTTGTGCCACTGTGAATAACCTGCACTCCTAGACATGTACTATCTGACAACCGACTCAGAATATTTTCTGATTCTCCTCAAATTGCAAGGTACTATAAATATATGTAACAATATGCACATTGTCTTTCCATCATCTCATATAAATATATGACATTGTATTATAAATACACAGGATATTGTGCTGCATTCATTATTTGCTCCCTGAACAGAAAATAAAAATACAACTATCTCATCATGTCTTCAGAAACAAAACACTTTCCTGTAGAGTCCCTAGTTCTGATAGGATAGAATTGGGAAAGCTAGGAGGAAGGATGTGTGAGGTGCGATTGAGAGCAAATTTCACTGAGTTTAATTATGCATTTCTGCAGTCTTATATTAAACATATTCTTATTTCTGTGTTAATTTGGCTTTATTCCCTTTCCTCTTCTAAACTGTCAAAACATGTCATTTTACTTGCATTATTTTATATGATCCGGTTGGTCTGAAATAAAAAGGAAGATTGATTTCTACTTATTTACAACCCCAAAATCTGTTCTGTTTCCTGCTCCAATTTGTTCTAGATGGCTGGGATATTTTCTAGAACATTGTGTGCGACCAGGGGAGTGCTGGAACCCATGAAAATCACTGCCATATTACTTTCTTGCAGTGAGAGACATATGTTGGATCCCAAGTCCTTCCCTTTGGTCTGCACACACTCAGTTCTGGCCTTCAACTCATTATTATTATTATTAGCCCCCCGCACTTCGGAGGCTCCCGGATTTGAAGACCTTTCGCCGGGAGCTGAAGACCTTACTCTTCCGACAAGCCT
>JANHFL010002767.1:784263-807667 GCA_032468155.1 Oxyrhabdium leporinum | reverse complement strand
CATGAAAATCTAAATATATAGGGATCTTTTACAGTTGATATAAAACAGCATAATGTTGATTTGTATTCAAGTACAAAAAAAATACAAATTGCAGCTTTCAGGCAGTGAAAGTGAAAGGTGACCAACTTTTAGCTTGGAAAGGGGATCTTTTTTGTATCCCTGCCAATAACAACAAATTAACAAAACAATCAAGAAAATATAAAATGTATTACATAAAATTTAAAGTTGCTAGTGGATACAATTTGTATAGTGCATTACTATTCCCTAACATGATAATAATTTATTTAACTGATTTTTTAACATTATTCTTTTATGCAATCATTTTCCCCATAAAGACCTAATTTCTTTTACTATGATACTGTAGAAAATGAATCATTTGCCACCCAAAGCCGAAAATTCTAAGAAATTATGATAAAATCGATGGCACAACCAACATATTGGAGCTTTAAAAGTTAGGATCAACTTAAAGTTAGCAGCAACTTTAATTTGATGCTGATTCAAGAAATTTCTTTTAATATTCCAATGAATGTTATTGCTCTGGAGCAGGGGTGTCAAACTGGCGACCCACACGCCGGATGCGTCACAAGCAGGCCAATCCCACCCCAGCTCCGCGAAGGGAAAAAACATCATGAACCGTCACGTGACGGCAACATGAGTTTGACACCTGTGCTCTGGAGGATGAAAAACTGCATAACTCTTTTTACCTTTTAGCAAGAGATAGCATAAGCTACATTAAAAAGGAGACACAGGAACTTTCACAAGAAATTTCTGTCATCTACTGACTACCATCTCTCTTTTATTTTCACAGGCATAAACCAAATTGATAAAATAAGATATACTTTTTGTACCTATATCATATGCTAGAATTACAAGAGAGAACGGAAAGTAATTGCACACCCATTCTCCATTAATTGCCACATATTTTACAAGAAATAGATATCCAAGAAAAAAACCAATTAATGAAGCAAATGTTGAACATTTTGGCAAGATCCAGGTTATCCTATGAAAGAATGGGAACCATATTTGCACACATACTGATAAGGTTGTTGAATTATGAATTTCCTTTGGTTGGAGGTTTCTAAATCACATGAAATGCTTCTCCTAACAAGTAATCTTCAAATATTACTTTTCAGAGGCACACTACAAGTTATACTAGGAAAGAGATAGAAAGTCCTGGCATGTAAACACATGTAAACACTTGTATCCTTAAAAGTGGCTGTGAAATCCCAATCATCATTACTCAAATAAGAGCCAGCATATTCTGATCAGATTGCAAATTTACTCTTGCTCAGTGGGACAACTATTTCATTCATTCATTCATTCATTCATTCATTCATTCATTCATTCATTCATTCATTCATTCATTCATTCATTCATTCATGTTTTATAACCTCCCATCTCAAAGAAGTGACTCTGGGTGGTGAACAAACCTAAAGCAAAATTTACAATATAGTATAAAATTAAATATATATGGTAGCAAAGAAAAAAATGTCATCACAGATGTTAATATAGCCAGGGAAAAGGGCCCTTTACATACTCAGGACCTCAGACCCAAGTACAAAGGCCTTACAAAAAGCCAATGCCCTTGGAGTCATCCTCAGTGCTGAAAGGAAAATGTTCCAGAGAGCGGGGATTATGGCAGAGAAGGGATGTCTCCTAGTTTCCGCCAGTTGGACATTCCTTGGTTAACAGGGGAATGTCCAACCTGCCAGACTTAATTGGACAGGTAGAACCACTGGGAGAAGATGGTCCCTCAGGTAATCTGACCCCAGGCTAACCCTAGTTGCCATTTATATTGGCAGAGAAATTATCTTACTATTTTTCTATCAGGTCTCATTCAACTGTGATAAAAATTTGTTTCAGAAATTATTTTAACAGGAATGGCATTTGGCATTCTTGCACTTATTTAGTGATGAGGAGAAGAAGGAGTGCATATGAAGTACATTTCATTGTACAATAATCTTTCCAATAGCCTGCAATCTCTCTCATGCCCATTGACTAATAAATCAGGAGGGAAGTCTTCCCAATAAGTCTTTTCTGGGTTGATGCTATGTTCATCATTACATAGGAATCCTGCCCTTGAAATATTTTTGAATAAGTTCTGTCCAGATATTAGCTAGGCAATTTTGAAAGTTATTTATGCTCAGTTCTAGCTACCATGCATTCAGCATGAGTAAACACGGGCATGACTAATTTCAAGGGTTCTTTTTCTGCAACCCAACCACATTTGAAGTTCCTCAATTTTCATGTCTGATAATTGGGAAAGTTGCAGTACCTTCTCCTTATTGGAGAGCGTTGGGTGAACAAACTTCCTGTACAGGACGCTGGATCCCTTGGTATAAGGAGAGAGCAGCCAGATCACAAATGCGATTTTCAACTCGAAATAAAAGGGAAACCTGGGAGAAATGGAAAAGCTAGAATCAAGCTCAGATTAGAGTCAGACAAAGGTTGTCCAGAATAGTACAGATGGAATAAGCAAAGGGAGAAAAAATGAGCTACAGATAGAGTAGAATCAATACCACAAAGCCAGCTGCCTTCTATTTTCCCCATAACAACAATCTTGTGAGGTGGGTAGGACTGAGAGAGAGTGACTGGCCCCAAGTCACTCAGTGAGCTTTCATTTCTAAGGGAGGCCTAGAACTCAGTCTCCTGGTTTATAGATCAGCACCTTAACCACTATACTAAACTAGCTCTCATTCTTTTCAAGAATGCTCTTTTTTGCAATCTCATTTTGGATTTTTTTTTTTTATTTTAATAAATACTCCAACAGAGCAAACATAGAATTAAACACCAACTACTGTACCATTTAATAATTTTTTTTCAGATAGCAATAAATTATCATCACTGTGGAGATTTACATGACCAGTTCTTGCCGCAAAATCACCCAACATTCTCATCCCAGTACATATCCCAGTGATTCACATCTTTTGAACAAGTAGCCAGCCAGTAAGGTGTATTAAACAGAATTATTACTGTAGGAATGGAGTAACAACTCTTTCCTCAATGTGTTTTCAGAGAACAAATCCCTTGAGTACCAGAAACAACCATTTTATTCAGAGCCAGAATCCAAATGCTTAAAAATTACTCTTGGAAGAAAGAATAATATATTATTACCAACTTCAAACATTCAATTTATGAGATATATCATACGTGATACAGCAAATGAATATTTCTGGCAAAAATTTAAAATAAAATAAACTTTAGAAAAAACATTCAAAGCAGTCAAGAATGAGAAAATAGAATACTTTACTGAAATACCTAACAATATAATTGCCAGTTTTAGATTAGTGATTTAAAAAATATTACAGCATCAAGTAGTTCCTACCACTGGTAAAGAACTTACCAAGACAGAATGATGTCTGTGAGTGTTTCTGCTGTGGTGAAGAAGGCAAACACAATCCAATACATCATCCATTTAACCTGCAAGGCAACCATTGCATTTAAAAGTATGCTGAACATTAGGCCTTACCTTAAAACACGTATTTGATTTATAGGTACCAAACATTCTGAACGATTTTTCTCATATTTACAAATATTTACACAAACATCACTTTATAAAAATGATGCTTGTGTAAGCAAAGTTTGTCATGCCTGTTTGTAAGCAGTTTGTCATGCCTATTCTTGCTTTTTCTTTCCCCCTTTAACTCCCTCAAATTTTATTTGCTTCAAACATTGAAGTCTGGTAATGCAGTATCTAACTGATATATTATAAGTGGTATATATATAACTGGTATATTTGCTGTCCAATAGCTGGTTTAATAGAGGTAACATTGGAAGCAGAGGGAATTTCATCAAAAGAAATCCATGGAATTTTTCTGCTAATGGAACTTTTCCATTACCCCAAGGATGGGGAAAAGCTTTTTGCAATCCTCTGCATTTTTTCAAAACTTGTTTAAAAGTTTAGGAGCCCTAAGGAACATATTTGGGGTTAAAGAAAACAAGAGAGTTCTCCAAATTAGTGTAACAAGTATTTAGGAGGAAAACATATTGCCTAAAAGACCCATATCAGCATCATGATTCAACACAGCAATTGACAGTGTATGTGAGCACCTTGATTGCAGGTGGGCAGACAGGCAGGCAAGCGGGCGGGCGGGCAGGCAGGTGCTAGCTCCCCCTGCTGTTTATAAATAAGAATGTAAGAGCATAAGCAGAGCCCAGCAGTATCAGGCTATGGACTGTCTGGTCCAGCGTAATGTTACACAGAAGTCATCCATATCCTGAAAATTAAGACTACAGCCTGCTTTCATTGGGCTGGCTAAAAATTCCTTTCTCAATGTACAGTGTAAAGCAGGCTATTATTTTTTAAATTCTGGAGGAATATACTGTATTAAGGCTAGTAATTATTGATAGCAGTACTAGACAAATACCAATAATCTATCTAGATTCTCTTCACAACCATCTAAATGTGTGAACTGTCCCAAAGGTGCTTTTCCAAAAGGCAACTGAACTTAGTTTTTGCTTGAAGATGTTCCGCTTCTCATCTAAGAAGGTTCTTCAGTTCTGAATGAATGGTGGAGAATGGAAGGATTTATATTCCTCGCAGTCATCTGGTTGTTAGCACTCTTTCGGAGACTT
This sequence comes from Oxyrhabdium leporinum, assembly GCA_032468155.1. Classification (NCBI taxonomy): domain Eukaryota; kingdom Metazoa; phylum Chordata; class Lepidosauria; order Squamata; family Cyclocoridae; genus Oxyrhabdium; species Oxyrhabdium leporinum. The sequence goes on along the minus strand of JANHFL010002767.1, from coordinate 803,092 downwards.
GTTGAGGCACTTGGAGATTTATCTGTGCCCTCGGGGTCATCTAAATAGTGCAAATGGGTGTGGGACCTTCTTGGAAGGTTGCCTTTTGAAAAAACACCTTTGGGACAACCATGACCTGGATGACTGAGAATCTCCATAGACATTTAAATGTGTGACTGTTGTAGCTTTGGATCATCACTGAATCTTTCCATATTTATCTTCACCTGATAAAATTACAGTTATTAAACTCTTAAGGAAAACAAAATCCAAAAGTGATTCTGAAGATTTCCAGAAGGATCACTATAACCTGGGTATGTGGTCAGCCAAATTATTAAAGTGACTCAGTTTAAATATATGTAAACAGATACACGCTTGAGCACCCCAGCCCACCCCACAATCTTCACATCTACACTGACAGAATCTGATCTGTCTGTAACCAACTAGGGGAAAAATATTGGGATCATACTGGATAACTCAGTGGATACTGTGCTGAGTCAGTGCACGTTAAGTATAAAATATGCAAATTCTGAAGAAAAGAATTGAAAATAAAAATGCCAATACTGTAATGCTTTTATATAAATCCATGTCTGATTTAGAATATTGTATACAGTTTTGGTTGTTACAATTGAAAAAGGATATAGCAGAGCTGGAAAAAGTGCAAGAGAGGAATATTTGTCTGTCTCCTAGTTGCAAACATTCCAGTAGAATCTAGTTGGCAGCTGTGAGAAACACAGTGCAGACCTAAGATGGGCCTGGTCTGATCCAGCAGAAGTGTTTTTTTCTTTCTGATGAACATGTGTTCTAATATTGCAAAGAAAAAGAAGAATTTTCAACACTGCCATGTCCAAACATTAATCTATCCTTTACCCATCTCCATTCTAAGCTACTACATAATTTCCTTTCTTAATTAGAGAGGTTTTTAGTTTCCAATCAAATAAACCACAAGGAATCTATTGAAAATATTTTTGAACAGCTGATTCAGACTTGCAAATGCCTGTTCTTACTATAAAAAGATAAAGCCTCCATACAATTGAGTTTAACTCCTTGTGACTACATCAGAGCATTTTCATGGCAATAGTGCAGAGCTTACCATTCCTTTTATTCCAGGATGTTTTTCAACTTTCCAGTCTAATTCCCTGGTAGGCTCTCATCCAAGTAGTATTCAGACTAGGCCTGCCTATTTCTGAATTCAGACAAAGTTACTGACATTTTGTAAAGCTGTGAAAACAATTTTATTCAGGCAGCCTTTCAAAGCTCAATAGTGACTGAGTTTTGATCTTACTGGCTTCAAATGTAAACTGACTTCGAATTGCTTACATTCCTCTTTACAGTATTACAGAGTAAATGTAAAATCAATAACTAAATTATAATAAGATGAAAGTAAATAACCACTATCATAATTTTCAATAATACCATAACTATCAATGCACTGCCTCGTACCACACTTTCAGGAGCAATTTCTACACCATTCCCAAAGGCCCACTGAAACAGAAAGCTCATTTTTTCATCTCTGGAGTTGCACTATTACCAAGAAGGGAGGTCACCAAGGGGCAGATTTGTCCTTGGGGTCCCTCTGGCCATCTTCCCTATGAAAACACATCAGACAGTCAGATTCCATTCACAGAAGGCAATTTTGGGAACCCTCACTTATTAAAACATAAAAGTAATATCCACCAGAATGAACTGTATCTGGCAACCAGTAGAATCACATATTAGGGGTATATGACAAACTGAAATGAGCCAGTCTCTATTTGAGTTGTTACACTGTGGTTGGTGTAGCTTCTAAATGAACTTCAAGAGCATTAGTATATATACTAAATAACAGTAATCCAAAAGTGAAGTGATAAAAGCATGAGTATTGCACCAAAGCCTCCCAATTAAGGAATGTCCACTATCTCCTTCCACTTCTCAATCAATAATCCCTACTCTTCTACCATCTCCACATAAATTTCTGTTCTTCCAGCTTGGTTTTTAACTGTCAACTACTAACTTTCCCAAATTGATCAGATGATCTCATATAGGTTACAATACTTTCTGCTCTTTCTATCTTCCAGTTTTTACTTCATGGATATTTATTCATAAGGAGTGGCTTTAATAGCAGCTATGGTTTGTGGAAGGTTATTTAATGCTGTGTTTGGCATAGGTTCATGTTTATTGTATGGATTGTGGACAGTGGTAATTTGTTTCTACTGCATGTCATCAGAAGCAAACTGCAATTAGATGAACTTTCTAGTTTCTGATACACAATTTCCTAAGATTTGGGGTATAGAATATTTAAATACAGTATTATATATTTTTATATTTATAAAATATACATATTTTATAATAAATATACAATTTTTGGTAGAAAATATTTTTCATTAATAAATAAGAGGTTAGTCAGGTGATGCTGAAAAGTTGTTGGTATTCCTAATCTATAGCAATTTAGGTATAGCTTTATGCCATCATTCTGGGTAATCAACAGATTTTCATGCCTAATTTAGATTCTAGTAGCAGGAATGCATTTCAAACTCTGATTCTTTTAAGTCAGGATCAGAGACATAAATCTGAAACTTAGTTTAGGGATTGACACAAATGATTATCACTGAGGGATAATCTACTCTGAAAACTGGACAACTGGTATTGAAGGCCATTTATAGATAATGGTCACTGACATAGCTGCCCGTATTTAGTTTTTGTATTTTTAAGAGCAACCAAAAGCATTTACAATGGTCACATTCTTGGCAGGGAAAAATCACTTTATTATAGAAAAACACAGATGATGTTTTATTTTCAATCTTATTCCAATCATTTCTTAGTATGGAATTTGCCTTTTTCCACTGCCAGTTCATACTTAGTAAGTTTTGTAAGTTTTCTATTGTACACTTAAGACTTCTCCAAGATGGTAAAGACAATTTTTGATTGGGAGCTACCCAGAATTTGTTATAAGATGGGTGGCTGTATACATGTTTTAAATAAATATATATAATTACAGATTTTTTTTTCCAGATGTTTTTCAGGACAGGCAACATACACTAGGTAGCAGAAGTCTCGGTGCCCTACTTTACATTAGTTCCATTATTATTTTACCATACTTAGTTTGGGTAAACTACTGGGCTTCCCTAAAGGAAGATTCCTTAAGGTTCTTTCTGTTACATCTATTACAACACCCTATCCACCCACCTCATCCTACTGAGACAGGTTTTAAAGAAATGCTTAACAAATTGCAATCAATAAGCTGGTGATATGCCCAATGCATCACTCGAGTTTCCTGACTTTATTGTAACTTAATTAATACATTTTACTATTGTATTTTAATAAATATCTACTGTATACAATCAAGATTTTAAATTATTGTAATTTCCCTGACCAGCTCTTTGAATGGTTGAGTTGGGACAAAAATTTCTATAAACATGTAGTTAGAATCTGATATGGTAGTAGTCGCCAAGTCAAGAAGTTTTAAAAGGGGATTGGACAAATTAATGGAGAATGGGCTAGTAATGGGCTACTAATAGCTGCTAGCTTTGATAGCTGTTGCTACTTCTGGAATTATAGGTAGCATGCCTTGAATATCAGCTGCATCATACTCTTGAACAAGTCTCTCCTTCTCCTTCTCCTTCTCTTTCACCTTTTCCTCTTTAATATTGCAAATAAAGGATCTTACTTATATCAAAAAATGCCCTTAGATACTGGAAAGATCTAAATATATATGTTTTTAGAAAATAAAAATGGTGGATGAGTGCAGCTTAATCATCTCTTTGCAAGCGTAGAAAAAAAGGCAATAACCTGGGGATGAAATCAGAAGTTTGTAGCCCAGAAAGAATGACAGGAAACCTCTCCACCAGTTTGCTTCTGGTAAATTGGTGTTGTGTCAGCTTATATTAATAGTGGTTTTAGAAATGGGTAAGTTTTCCATGAAGCCATTTTTACTCCTGACAGGGTTTCACAATGTCAAATGGGTCCCTGGCCTACAAAGATTGGAAGTCCTGATTTAGAACTATCTTTCTTTCTCCATATATTGCCCCACAAGATGTTTCAAATTTTTTTACGGAACATATGAACATATGAGCAATCCATAATTTTATTATTGCATGCAGCTTTGAAATTCTCATTTGTGTTGACTTCAGAACAACCCTGGTTTGGTACCTGTAATATTAAATAGGGTATTCATAGCTTTAAAAGATTTTGGGGGTGAGTTTGGCCAAAATAAAGAGGTTTCTGAAATTTACAGTTTCAGACAATGGGCACACATTTTAGCCCCCCATGATGGTAATCTTGCCACATCACCAGTCCCATTTTGTGACTCTTGGGACAAAAAAAAAGACATTAGTCGTCAAAAAGTTTGTATAGTAGGCCTATTCTAAGTAAGTAAGGCTTTAGAATACCATGACAAAGGCTTTTTCAGCATTTCCTTGGTGGAACAATCTTTGGAAGAAAGAAAATCTTGAGAGTCATACTATTAATTGTTTGAATAAAAAGGTCAAAATATGTTGCTGACATATTTTGCTAGTGTATTTGACAGATGTCTTTAATGTTCATTTATTTTAAAAGGGCAAAAGCTTTTTTGAGTTATCTTGACATCTTTTTGATGAAAAACAAATTTAGGACAGCTAAATAATATAAATATCACATAATCAAAACTGGCATAAACATTCCCTTTATAAGAATAATGTTCTAGTTTCTAGTTTCCTCTCAGAACAAGCATGACCTTAAAAATTGGAAGCATGGGTATCACAAAGAACAAACATGCAAAGACACATGCTCTGATAAGTCCCATTTTGTTGCCTCTACCATTCAGTTCTCACAAAAAAGTATGAAATATTGAAAATAACTAACACTTGTGGATCGCATAAATAGTATAATCCATGCTAAGCCAACAATAATTTCATATGTGCTGTTTATGAAAGCTAATAATGTGAAAGTGGAAATATTTTGCAATTTGCAAACTGCCAAACGCTGCTGTAGGGAGACTTTTAGCCCAGATTTTCAAATGCAACCAATTATTTTTTTCTACAATGAACTTTTGTGAAAGTTCCAATTACATGTATTAAGTAGAGATTTATACGCTACCCAGAGTCATTGAGAGTCCGACAGAATGCAAGTTTAATAAATAAATAAATAATAATGATCTTATAAAGAAAGTATAGACTTCATTTTGTATAGCGAAGCATGGAACAACAAAATAAGAAGCATATATGTAAAAAAACAGCACTGCTCTTGAGACTAATTTCAATCTTTCCCATACTTCTTCCTTTTCCAATTGTTTACGTATTTCTCATTTTTCCTGACACATATCCTTTTGCTTTAACTTCCCTATAGCAAAAAACAATCTATTAACCTTTTTATAAATGGCTAAAAGTGGTCTAGGGATGTTCGATACTGTACATTACAGTCTAATTAAGAAACCTTCATTTTAAATAGATTTTTGTTTCTTAATTTCTTAATAATTGTCAGGTGACACATCCGATGCCAAGTACTTGTGATAATCCTCCAATACTCCAGTGCTACAATAAAAAGAACCACTAAAATTGGCAGCAAAACTGAGCATTGTGTTTTCACCAGGGACATAAAAAAGCACTTTTAGCCTCCCATGCTTTGTGTAAATATGTTAGTGACATAGTCATTGTTTTAATGTGCAAAATACAGTGTTTAAATTGGCTGAAGCCTGCAAGATGGTACCGGTAGCTATTCCAAAGACAGCGTACCATGATGCTTTGGAATAGCTAGTAGTTTATACTAGCTTTAACTTTTACATTAAAAGCAAGAAGTGATTAGCTGAAGAAGCATATGCTGACATCATCAGCTTATCATGTGTGTGTGTGTGTGTGTGTGTGTGTGTGTGAGAGAGAGAGAGAGAGAGAGAGAGAGAGAGAGAGAGAGGTTATTTTATGGGAAAAATTGCTTAAGAGCAGAACAAGCATGTCAGTTCTATCGCATAGTATGTTCACATCAAACAAAATCCTTTTGTTTGAACTAACATATTGACAAGAATACAAAAAGTGAAATCTCAGCTTTTTGCCATTTACAAAGCCTGGTCATTTTCCGAACAGGAGAAAAACCATGAATGATAGCAGAGATGGATCAGTCCTTAAAACAAATATGATGGCTGCCTTGCACTTACATATTCTTTCACATTTTTCGTCTTCACAGCTTTGTAAGAAGAATAGGCAGGGTACAGGGTGCCAAAAACCAGACTGCAACCAGAGTTAAATAAAATAAACAAAAACAAACAAAAACGGGGGGGGGGGAGGAAGGAAGGAAGAGAGAGTGAGGTTCCAGTTATTCGGGGTGGGCGTCAGACTTTCGCAAACCTGAGCGACGTACGGTTCCCCCCACCTCCACCGGCCCGCCAAGCAGGCCGAGCAACGAGGCGCTTCGCTCTCTCCCACCTGCTGCATCTACAATTCCCTTCCTCGTCGCCCAGGCCCGCCGGGCAGGCTTACCCGACCGTCTATTTCGCGGCAGTTTTTCCTCCCCAAGAGCGCGAGGGAGCTCCGGACACCAGGCAACGCCCCGTCTGGTTTCTCCTCCGCCAGGTTCAGGGCGAGGAGCGCTGGCCTCCCCCCACCCCACCCGCAAGCTGCCCCGGGGGAAGAAAGAAAAGGGGGGCACGCGCTTAAAACCCCGGGGAGGGAAGCCCTGCCCGATCGCGCGCGAGCCCCCCGGTCCCCATCTTCATCCCGTTGCCTGGCAACAGCACAGAGAGGGCCTCCCGCCCAGCTGCCCTCGCGCTCTTACACCACCAGCCGGGAGATGATCCAGGACACCATGGCAAAGCGAGGCCCGGACTCCTCCGGCGGCGGCGGCGGCGGCGATTGGGAGCTGGCTTTCAGCACCAGCTGCAGCAGCAGCAGCGAAAGAAAACGGGGCGCTCTTAAAGGGCAGGTTTCTGCAGCAAGCGTAGCCCCGCCCCGTTCCCTTAAAGGGGAGGGGCTACCGGTGCGTCGGAGGGAAAAGAGTCGCGGACCTCATCCCGGAGAGCTGGACTGGGTGCGCGCGCCCCTCTCTTCTTCCCGGTAGCAGACCCTGAACTGGGTGGGCCGGCCGGCATTGCGTCAAACGAGACTCCTTGCTGGCTATAGACCGGGGTCCGCCCTAGAAGAGCAAAGGGGTGCGAGGGGAGCACGTTAAGCCCCCCTTCAGCCCCGGCATGGGAGAGCTTACAAAACCGGAGTGGCTACGGGACTTGGGAAAGGTTTACCCCAGGGTAAATCCTTCAGCATAGGATAAAAACCCCTTTAATCCCCAGAGGGATTAGCACACCTTTTCACGAGGGTTTTCATCGTGCGCTTTTGGAGGACAAAATGCACTCAAAACGCAGGGGAAGGAGAGGAAATGATTCTCTTCCCCAAAGTTTTCCTTTTCTAAAGAGAGAGAAAGGCGGCAGCGTGCAACACTTGCAGAGTAGTGTATATAGCAGGGAAGTACTGTACATAGTAAGCTGGTGCTGTCAATCTTGCAATAATTGGAAACTATTTTTGTTGACAGGCCAGTAATCAGAAAAAGAATAACATCTGGCCTAGCTACTTTCCCCACTCCTACCCCAAATTACTGGAGTGTGGGTTTCTACTCTTCTTATGGTTGGGAGTACAACATTCATAAAGAGCTGATGAGGACCATCTCACAGCATATTTTGCTGTTCACACTCTTCATGTATTATCTTGCCACACCTGAAATTGTTCTAGCAAAAATGAAAGAATAGAAAGACGACAACTGTAGTACATCCAGTGAGATTAACAGAATCATAGGAAGATAATAGGAGGGACTAGGAGTGTCCACTAATGCAACACTCTGAAATATGCAGGAAAATTAATTAATCCTTGAGAGATGATTGTGGGAACAGGTATGAATAGATTTCCCTTGCAGTTATCTTAATATAATTTTCAGTGTTGGTTTCACGCACTTTCTGCCGTAAGAGGTAGAACCAGAACCATAATCAAACTTCTTGCAAGAGAGAAGATGCCAGCAACCTTGAAAGAAGCTTTGAGATTTTCGGCCCATTAGTTAATTTTAAGAATGCACGCCTCTGTAGATGAACTATATTTAAAGGATATTATGGAAGGGAAACAAGTGTTACCTGACAAGAGTGAGAGTGATCTGAACACAGATTTAAAAATGACAGGCTACAAAAATATGGAAAATTGTACTGCACTAGACCTACAAAAGGAAATGACTGACGTCTTAATTAAAAAGGAGATACAAATAACAAATCAAGAAAGTGATCTAGATAATTTTTGGGTATTTCAGATAACAAACAAGAGGCTTGTTAAAGATTTGAAATTTGTGAATAGGAACCAAAGAAAAGTAATCAAGTTTTAGGACATTATTTGAAGGGATTAAAGATTAAGGTTGTTAAAAAGAAATATAATTGGTTTATTTAAATCGTTTATCTTGCGATAAAGGGGGAAGTAGTTTTTTACACATCTTTTTTATTTTTTTTCTTCTATTTTTTCTGTACTCTTTTTGGTTTATATTAAATTTTATTTTTGGAAAAAGGAGATAGCCATTCTGTATTATTCAGATTACCATCTCAAAACTCTCTACAATTCTGGAAATCACAATTTAAGGAAAATTAAGACAAATTAGAGTAGTTTTGTAGAAGGGATACAAGAAAAAATATTACAAATTAAGCCCTATGGGGTGGGAGCAAAGGAATGGGTATATTTAACTTTGAGGAAGGAATATTGGAGAAGGGTAGAAACACATATGGCTTTTCAGATCCTCTAAGGGCATTTTAGTTGAAGGTGATATTGACATCTATTGTTCCAGAGAATTCTCAAACTATAGGATCTATTTGGATACAACTACTTGATTAGGAAATGCTGCGACGTGAACTTTCATAAACTTCACCAGATTACATAGAGCACACCACTCCAGGGTGCAGAACATACATACTTCGCCTGTCCATATTACTAAAGCAGTACTAGCCACTATGGTAAACAGCAGCAATGTGTCATTTGATATAAACCAGCATCTCACTTCTTTTAGGTTTCCACATTGGCCTTTTAAATTTCATGCCAATTTCAGATAAAAATCCCTCTCTAGTAGTAAACTTATCTTTTGCCTTATTAAACATTTGGAAGAACTCCTGAATCTCTTAATCATACCAAAGGTTTTCAGCAGTGCATATCATTAAAGACACAGATTGTGAAACTCTGGGAATAGTCAATTCCATCCTGAAGACATAACTATTATTCTAACCAGGATATTTCAAAATTGGATTTGAAACAAGCTTATTCTGAGGGTAGTGATGAGTAGGGAATCCTTTCACAGAAACTGTACAATTATTTTGTCCAAATGATTTTGGGGCAGAAAATTGTGCTATTATTTGAAAAGGTGGCATCCTTTAATAAAATTTCATAACGAAGTATTCATGCCAAAGCTTACTGATGAAAATAGTGCTTTATAATTAGTATGGCAATATAATGATTTATAGTAGTGTTTAATTATGGATCTGAAATAAGGTCATGCATGTTTACAGCCTTTCCTCTTCCATAAGATTAGAGATCTGAAAGTTAGTTTTAACACAAAGGCTTTGTACCCTTGATAGATTTAGGCTTATGGAAAATCATGTTTAAAAAGGTAATATTTTAAGAATATTCATAAAAAGTAACTGTTAGTTTCTGGAAGAGGAAACTAATTTTTGAGAAATCATCCAATAAAATCAGAGGAAAAAAAGAAGGGATTTGCCCTCGCTTTGGTAAAATGTCTTGAGAAAGCTGGAATTTGTGAGGAAAAAAAAGCATTTAAAGAAAAGCACTGGGACATAAGATAAGAATAGATATCATGAACGTTACTAATTACATAAATTTAAAGAACTCTAGCTACAATTAGATGCAGAATACTTTCGGGAGACTTTAAATCAAATTTGCACTATAATAAATTATGCAGAGAAAGTACAATTATGAATTGAGAAACAGTGCCATAAATAGATGCAAACATGTAACTTTTTCTGCATCCTTGTTTTTTTCCTGGGCTCTGTGAACAGCTTTTGCCATTTATTGAGATTTTGATAGTGTTTTGAGTCAAGTGTGATGTGATACAGTGGCAGATGTCCACAGAAATACAAACAAGGCTTGAGTACCTATTTCAATCAAGTTGCAGGTTTATCTGTCCCCTAAAAGGATTTCTGATTATGAGAGATGTGGAAGGAAAATAATGCACCTAACTTCAGAGTTGCCTTTCTCAAAAGCATGTATGTAAATAGTTCACAGGGATTTATGGGATGGAAAGAGTATAGAAAGAAGAAAAAAAATACCTATTCAAAAACTTGAAGGTGGGGAGAGATAGACATGCTTGCTTTTTCTACCTCTATATCTCCCCATGAGCTTCCAGCATAGGTCCAATAAAGGTCGAAGACAAGTCTACAGTAAATGACTTTTATTTTTAAAAAAATGAAATAACCGTGAACATATTAACAGGCCTGCAGGTGGCACTACAGTACAGCTGGATAGAAGGTAGATACAGTCCCAATGAACAGTAAAACAATGGAATCCATCAGTTCAATGGTGACAATTCTGAATACAACTCTATCAAGCAGGAACATTTTACTGAAAATATTTCTGGACAAAGCTGATATTGAAAATTATTTCTGGGAAGCAGTAGTCCCAATCTAAAACTGACAACTGGTATTTACCAGTTTAGGGAGAGATGTACAACACCTCCAAAACATAAAAGTTCTTTTCCCCCTTTATATCTTTGTATTGGAAGTAAAATTATTTTTAGCTCTCCTCAGGCCAATTGTGCTATTGGGAATTATTTCTAAGAATAATTTCTGGAAAAGTTTTATTGAAAGGAAGACTAAACACAATGTGCCTTTCCTTGTAGTCCAGGAACTGTTGTGGTATTTCAAATTCTAAAAATATCTACTTTCATGAAATACTGTTTCACTACAAACCTAGTTTTTCACTAAATACACATTTTTTTAAAAAATCCTGGAGCCCTCTGGGAAAATCAGTGGTTTCTCTCTGTGTTTCTGCATTTCTACAGTGTATAAAGAACTCTTAAAGGGAGCATGAAGAACAATTTCTTTTTTCCTTAGCGATGTCAGAGACAGGAGATCTCATGTTCATGTTCTTGCAGCCAGGATGCTGGCGTGTATAATCATTCAGAGCTAGCTATTTAGGTCTTCAATAAAATGTCCAACCTTGCATCATTCTTCCTAACTTACTGGAAAGACTAATTAGGTATGAAAAAAGAGTCACACATTTTTCTATTCATCATATGCAGGAACACCACCTGGTTTCCATACACTTTCAATTTGCAAAAGGCCACCAGAAAGGGACTCGGCACCCTTCATTCTTTAGGAATTCTGTATATTATTGTGACCATCTATTAGATATTCAAGACTGAGGCAGCATATAGGCAGTGGCTGGAGAGTGTAATGAATGCCATGGCATCTCTTAGTGAGAGGTTTCAGAGTCCTTCAGAGGCAGCCACGTGCATCCCCTTTCTATACTGTGAGCAAAAAAACAAAACAAAACAATTCCGGGGGAGGGAGGGGGTCGGAATCATCCATTCCTAAGATCTAGCCAGTTTGGATTCATGAGCTTTCAGTGTGCCAACAGCATCTTTGACTGCATGGTAAATAATGTTCTTCACCTGCAAAGAGAATGTAATGAACGAATGTCATGAAGAATAAGACCAAAAGAAGTGTTTCCATCTGCCCCGTTACTAATTATCACAGTTCTTTATCAACTGCCTATAAAGTTTGAACACGTATAAGAACATCAACTAAAGCGATGGAGCTATCAGTAGAAAGCTTATGTACAAATGATTAGCTGATTTTCTCATTAATATTCATATGCAATTTGTTGATAATATTCTGTATATGCTAAGATCTTTACAAAAGGCATGCTAAACAAGTTGAATTACTTTAATTTCCACATACATGGAAATTGTGATGTTCAACAACAATACATCAAAACTAATGTAATTTTAAAAAATGTAACTCTCTAAAATTATTGTACTCATTCTTTATTAGGAAATTAAAGAACTGCAACCTAAACCTTTAACCCCAGGTATTTCTGAATAAGATTTTGCAACTCCATTCAGCTTGCAAACATCAAACCCCTAAAAAGTTTACCATTGTGTCTATCTTAAGGGAACTAAGGAGGGATAGCAGTTTATCTCCCTGTAACTAATGTGAAGATCCAAGAATATTGCACTTTTTAACTCCAATAAGTTCTGTGCAAGTGTAGAACCTTTATCTTTTAACTGGAGAGACTATTATGAGAAGTCAATATATTATATAAAGTGGTCTGAAATAAACCTGAAACTGATACAGCTATGCCCTAAAATTCATGTACTTAATATGGCCACAAAATACCTCCTTTTTCTATAAAATTTTTTAAGTAGTACAATTTATTTTTTGCAAATGGTATTCCTCCCTTCTTACAAATATGATATTCATCAGAGATTTTACCAGGAGATTTGCAAACATTTACCTGCAGCTTATCCTCATGGTTTGTGTGAGTATTAGATAGGTGCCTGAATTCTTGAGTCAGACGGAAGCAGTGTTTCACATGTTCTGGAGATACAAAATCTTCTGCCACTTTAATGCAGCTATACAAATTATGAACCTGAGTAAACAAGAAAAACATTTGGGGTAGTGTAACCACCCCATAACACTAAGAATCCAACATATTCACCACTGTATATGATATAAGAAATCTAATTAGATGAATACTATTTTGAAGTTCTCATGGACAATTTATGATACTGATGAAAAAAAATTATTAAAATAACTTATTAGTCTTAGACTTACAACCACAATTGGGACAAGAATCTCAGTTGTTGAACGAAGCAGTCATTAAGCGAGATGTCGCCTAGCCAATTTGCTCAATTACTGCAATCCTGTAACTTCTGGTTGGGCTTGTTAAACAATCTCGTGAGTTGATACTTGCCTCTCCATTCTGGGGCTAAAAATCCTCCATGGCTGAAAATCCTGGTTGGATTTCAGCACAGACCTTTTTCAGCCAGCCCAGTTTGCAGCCTTCCCTGCCAGCTTCCACACTGACTTTCTAGGGAAGCCATCAGGGAAGATTGCAAATGGCGATCACATGATTGTGGGGTGCTTGGCAACTGACTGTTAAGTGCGAACAGGTTGCCAAGCACTCAAGATTTTAATTACATACATGGGTGCTACAATATCCATAAGTTCAGTCACAGGTCATAAAGACCCTTTGTTCATCATCCTAACTTTGAGCAGTCGATGAATGAATGATCATAAGTCAAGAACTGTGTATTAATTATTGGATACAGATAGTTCTCTCTTAATAATAATTGGGAGCAGAATTTCCATAGTTATGCAAAGCAGTCCTTGGGCAAAACATTAAATGATTGTGTGGCTTAGTAATGGCAGTTCCAGTAGTCCTGATTGTGATTGTTAGATGAGGACTATGCTGTCATTAGGTAAGCACTTCACGCTTTTCCTGCCATCCTGCCTCCTCCTCCCCAGCCAGACCTGATGTGCTCTTCAGCAAATGAGGTTCACTGTCCTCACCTCTGCTTCAATTTTCCCATCTATTTTATCTCTATTTCTGTCCTCTTGACTACCTATACTCTACTGCTCCCACCTTCCCTGCCACCCTGTGTTGACATTCACTGTCCTCTTGCTGCTGGCCTGTGATCCAGGTGCCAGACATGAGGGTGGTTCCAGGACACGTGTGGTGAACGTGGCGGGGATCTGTCTGCCAAAAAAAGCTCCCTAGCCCAAACTAGCAGCGAAAGTAAGGTGGCAGCTCCCTGAGTGAAGGGGAGACTGTCAGGCAAGGCTTACACAATGTCAATAGCTGTCACCTTTGCCCAGGGAGCTGCTAACCTGCACCCCTCCCATGCCTGCTCTGCTGGCCCATCCTGCTGTCTCCTCCCTAGGCAGGCCTTACAACTCCCTTCTGCAGATGAGTTTCCACTGCGCTTGGATGGGCTGCACCCTTGTCAGGTATATGGATCTCAGGCCAGCAGCAGAAGACAAACAAAGAACAGTTGGAGCCGCAGGGATGGCAGAGGAGGCGCTGGAGGTGAATGCAGAGCAGTCAAAACAGTAGCGAAGGAGAGGAGATAAATGTGGATAAGTTGCCAAGTGCAAAATGTCTTCGGAATGGGGCGGTATATAAATGTAAAATAAAATAAATAAAATGTTCATGAAGGTGCTACAGGTGTAACTTTTTAAAAACCCAGTGTTCTGCAGAGTGGCCCAAAATTCCACTCACCTGATGTGGAGCCCCTGCAGGAATAAATACAGCATCTCCCAGGAACTGCACAATTGCCCAACCTTGCACTCCATATTCCTCATACAGACGCTTACGAAGGATCTGGTCCAGATACCAGCTTTGGTCATGGATTGGATCATGATCAGGAGGATTTTCTTGCCCCTGTTCTTCACCAACCTAGTGCAAATGTATTAGGATTCAATTATTCTAGATCTCCTGGATAGCTGAAGAAACACCTATTTGCAATTATTTCATTACTGGAATATTAGGTTGTTTAATCAGTTCTATGGCAATGGCAGGGGCAGGGGGGAAGAATCCAATTTTCAGAACTAAAATTGCTGAATGTATGGTCATATGTCTATTAATTTTATAAAAGTAAATTTAGGAGTTAGGTAAATCTCAGAAGTTTAAAATAAATTACTTCGAAAAGCAAAACCTGTGGTAAATTCTCTATGTGAAATTCCCTACCTTCCGAAGAAGCTCCCTGATTTTTTCAGCATCCTTAGCAGCATAAATGTGCCACAGTGCACCTGGCTTCTCCTTTGCTTCATGGATTCGCTGTTTTGTAACATCATCGGCATCTCCTTCATCTATAGTTTTCAACACCTCTGAAATCCAATTCAATAACATATATAGCTTTTTTACTATGATGTGCAAGAAATAAGCAATTCTGGTATAAATCATTATACCATAAGCGAGTGCAAGGAAAAGTCTGTAACTGTATTTCCTTTTGATAACAGAACACCAATTACCTCATGTACAACTTAATTGTCTTAAGAGAATGTATTTTTTATAAGCTCAATAGCATGCTGGCTATCTATCACGGGGGGAAAAACTCACAAAGCCATTCTTGTTCAGGCGATATATGTATGGTTAGGGCATTCTGTTCATGCATTGCCTTGCTCAGTTAGTACTGCAAAGACACATTTTACTTTTCATAATGTTCCTCATGATTTCTGGACAGGTATCAATGGGGGCATTGCTTAAAACAAGTTGATATACCTATACAAAACTAAAAATTCACTCGTGACTAGATAGTTGTTTGTGCCTCTCATTGTGCCTCTGATGATCTTTGTTCACAAATATTATAAGCGGAAAGGGCAACATAGGAAAAAACAAAAATAAAAACAAACAGAAATTCAAGTTATTCCCTGGAAAAAAAAATCAGCTTGTAAGAAAGCTTACCATCATCATGGGCACCATCCCCAATAGGAATTCCAACATACACCATAACATTAACTGCATCTGATACATCTAAATGTAAATTAGTTGTACCAACTCTTCGGTCTTCTGCCGTTATTAGTCCTATAAACAATGCAACAGACAAATCATCTTTATCCTACTGGTAGTAGTATTTTTATACTATACTATGTATAGCAGCCCTGCTTAACTAACTTTCCTATTATGGAATGACAACTCCTTGTCGCTTCATAGATCATTACCCTATATTGCTGAAGGGGCTTGTGCATCCCAAATAATGCTATGAATTAAACTGTGGGGAATCTGCACTCATGCAAGAGTTGCCGCTGATAGCCAACGGATAGCCAACAGAAACAGTCTACAAGACCTATCTACAATGACATGCAGCTGCTGATGTGCCTGGAGGCAAAAAAAAAAGTTTGAAGCTGAAAACAGCTGAAAACATGCACATTACTGCAATGTGGAATATCAGAGCCATGAACCTTGATGCAATCAGAGCTGAAATACCATGATAGAACACTGATATTCTGGAAATATGCAAATGGGTCTGGAACGGATTACTTTCCATTAAAATCTTCTACTGCTGACAAGAAAATCATAGAAGAAATAAAATAGCTATCATTATTAACCAAAGAATGTCACTGCTTGAATATAATCCAAAAATGGCAGGCTTCAACGAATATCAAATTAGCAAGCCAACTAATACTAAACTGATCCAAATCTTCATTCCAATCATTGATGCAGAGAAAAGTGAACAATTTTTGGCCAACTCACATTGTCTTGTCAACACCACCAAAAAAAGATCTCATGTTAATCATAGGAGACTGGAATACTAATACTGGAAATAAAAAAGCTTTTGGAATAATGGAAAAATGGTCCTAGAATAAGAAATGAAGCAGGGAAGAGTGCTGTCAAATCTCCCTCACTCTCTCCCAACAATTTTCCACTATAAATGGACATCACCAGATGGCAGCACAAAAAACACACTGATTATATACACAGCAAGCAAAAGATTGATGAAAACTCTATATTTAGTCAGCAAAAACAAGATTTGCTGCTGAATGCAGGTTAAATCACAATTATTTGCAAAATTAAACTTAAACTAAGAAAAACAAATAAAGCCATCAGATTAACAAGAACTCAGCAATTCTTCACATGACAAAGGTAAAGAATACATTTAATGAATTAACTCTGATAAATAAGAGTGCCTAGAGAATTCTAGACTGAAATTTGTGACATCATTAAAATGAAGCAAACAATATCCCCAAAAGCAAAAGAAGGCAAACTATCTGACATGCTAAAAATAACTGAAAAAGGCAGAGCTCAGAAGTTAATATAGACAGAGGAAAATTTGCCCTTCTAAACATTTCCAAATAATAGCAGATTGAGACAAGGAGTTGTATTTAAATAAGCAAGACAAAGAAATTGAGGCTAACAATCAAGCTAAAAGGCCCAAGGAATTAAAAAAATCAAGAGATCTGCCTGTGTAAAGATATAAATATGACCAAAAAGGCAAAAAGATATTAAAAAGATATTGTATAAATATAAGATAGAAGTACACAAAACAGGTCCCCAAAAATTACATGTATAGATATACGATAACTGAATGAGTCAGGTGTTCTGGGATGTAGATGAGTCCTAGAAAATATTGCTAAAAATAAAGTTGCAGGAGTTGGTGAAATATCAGCAGAACTGTTTAAAATCTTACCAGATGATTCAGGTGAAGAGGTACAGTAAGCATGTACAGAAAACATGACAGTAATCTAAGAACTAGAAAGGGTAGATTCAAATTCCAAATATCAAAAAAGCAATCCTAGACAATGATCAAGCTACAGAATAATTGAACATATTTCATATCTTTGGAAGATAATGCTTAAGACTCTGCAATTGAGACTTCAACATACTTGAAACAAGAACTGCCTGATGTACAAATTGGATTAAGAAAAGTTGGGGGCATTAAGATCACATTGCTAACATCCTATGCTAATATTAATGCAAAGGGTAAGTAAGTTCCAAAAATATATCTATTTTTGCTTTATACAAAGCAAAGATTATACAAAGGCTTTTGATTATGTAGATCTTAAATGTTTATAGACCTTAAAAACATGGATGTACTGGGCCATCTCACCTGCCTAATCAAAAATTTGGAAGCAACAGTTGAAAAGGAAAATGAAGCAAATGAATAGTTCAAAATTGGGAAAGGAATGCACCATTTTTTATACTATCACCTTATAATTAACTTGGAGAAGAAGAAGTTGGGATTAAAATTGCTGAGAAGAAATCAGAAGTAAAATTGCTGGAAGAAACATTCATAATCTCAAGTATGTCATGGAAGAGAGAAACACATAAGAAATCTCTTACTAAAGATGACAGAAGAAGCGCAGAAGTTAAGTCAGGCTCTCCTTATTAAAACAACTAAGGTTATGGCAGCAACTAGTGTTAATTCAATGTAAACAGAAGAAACCAAAGTAGTAGTAGGCTTTGCTTTCCTAGGCTTAAAAATTCCAAGAATAGCCACAAAATAAAGAGATGTTTAAGACAAAAACAGATGTAGCCAAAAATTCAATTGCAGAGACGATGTATGACCACTAAGTGTACATATTGGTTTGGTTTTCCCCATTGCAGTATATGGCTGTGAAAGGCTAAATGAAGAAAAACTTATATCACTGAAGTGTGATGTTGGAAAAAATTGTTGAGTATCTTAGATCTCAAGAAAAATGAAGAAATCGGTATGGAACAATTATATTATTTATACCGTATCAGTTATGCTAATTATATAAATGTATGTAAATGACATGAATTAGTTAATGACGTCATTGTCAAAACACCCAAACCAGTGAAAATTTGGCATGAAACAGCTCTTTAGATAAGAGATACCACAATCTATATACAAAATAATTGGTACACAAGTCCATCATACTTCAATTTGAAAGTTATGGATTCGTAACAAATGTCTTTAACTAGTATGCATGTTTTCATTTTTGCATTAAATTAATTTTTAATCTTAAAAAATAAATTCTAAACAAATATGTCTATCAAATTTTGTCGCTCATTTATTCATAGTCATATCTCACTCCAATTTTTTTCACTTTTTGGGCTATTAATAGGCATCAAAACACAGCTTTTAAATTACACACCATATGCATTGTACATTTTGGGGCCTAGATCAGGCCGCACAAAGTAACTTGGCAACCTAGATGCCAGATTCAGTCTTCCATCTCTTTTAGTATATTCTGGAAGAGGAAGATTCTCCATTAAATCTTCAAACCTGAAATAGGTAAATACTATATTAGACACAAGCATATAAAACCCCCCACAATACAATACCCAAATAAGCAACCTTTGTCTTCAATCATCCAACAGAAGTAACTTACCTTGTAGGCATCATATCCCTAAAATCCTCTCCTGGAGGCCAATCTTTTAACTTCAGAACCATAGGCTGCCCATCGTCTGCCCTT